>JAOTOM010002577.1:0-62500 GCA_034440615.1 Ashinkailepas kermadecensis | reverse complement strand
CTCGCAGAGCAGGATAAGTATATTTCATAGTGACAACTAAACCAATGTTCTATTTGATGCGTGATCTCTGATGATATGGTTTTGACCTCCACATATTTTCCTTTCACCTTCGGTGTCGTTTCTGTCGTTCGGGGCCAGTTGTTTCGCCAGCTCTGAGCAGCATGTTCCCTTCTGAAGCTGTCATTTTGTTCCACCCGGGCAGATGCTGATGAACAACGAGATATCATTCAGAGACGGCCACAAGCGCGTCTGCATGGACCGCGAGCTCACCATGTTGAGCACCGACAACTGCCTCGTCTACAGCTTCGGCATCAGCGACGACTGGTCGTTCGACTTGGACGTCGGGTCGTACGGATGCACCGTGTACGCGTTCGACCCGTCCATCAACAAGACCACCGGCTGGCAGACCGGCAACATCATGTTCCTGCAGTACGGCATCGGCGACCAGGACCTGCGCACACCCGACGGCTGGGAGCTGCGCACGCTCGACTCGTTCGTGGACCAGCTGCACCACGCCAACAGGACCATCCAGTACCTGAAGGTGGACGTGGAGAGCGCGGAGTGGGCCATGTTGCGGCAGCAGCTGACGCACGCGGACCGGTCGGTGCTGGCCAGGAACGTCGAACAAATCGGCATGGAACTGCACTTCTTGTACACCGCACCGCGCCCGGAGCACACGCTGTTCTACATCAGGGTGTACCAGTCGTTCCTGATGCTGCAGCAGCTCGGCTTCTACTTGTTCTCGTACGAGCCGAACCTAGGCCAACCGGCGAGCATGATAGTGCCCGGTCTGCGAGAGAACTTGACTTCGGCGATGGAGGTGGTGTGGTTCAAGAGTAGGTGTGTTGATGCTTCGAGCGGTCGTGCCAAAGGTCAGGTTGGTGTGTCGTGATGGATAAACGGCTCCAGGTCACCGCCGATGTTGGAACGGCCTGCACTGGGGCTTTGAACTCATCAAATTTCACACATTTCACAGCTTTTTGAAGTCACGGACAAACACACACACACACACAAACACACACACACACATACATATACATATATATATATATATATATATATATATATATATATATATATATATATATTAAGTCTGCATACAGTTTCAGTAAGATATCGTACCTTATTCCCTTATTCAGTGCCACATTGCGCCATGTGTTCGCCAGTGTTCGCCACACTCGACAATAAAAACAATTAATACTAACATGAAGATCAGGTGTTAATCGAAGCTGTCTAGGACACCTCTGATTAAGCACAACTAAGTAGTCACGCATCGGATAATCAACAGGCGAATCCAAGATTAATCCATTACGTGCCAACACGCGTGTTTTAAAAAATGTAACGGAGCATACGGTGTGTAAGCGAAAATTTACGACATGCCAGAAGCCAGATTACCGAAGCGGTCGCGACAAGTCGTCACCGTCATGTCCAACATCATACACCACATCACCTCCTAAATCCTTCTTTTCTTCGATTAAGTCCCCCGACTATCGACTCAGTTCTAATATGCTGATCCATTTGGAACTGAGTCGATAGTAGGGTGACTTAATTGGAGAAAAGAATGATTTAGGAGGTGATATGGTGTATGATGTTGGACATGACGGTGACGATTTGTCGCAACCGCTTCGGTAATCTGGTTTCTGTTATGTCGTACATTTTCGCTTGAACACCGTATGCTCGGTTACATTTTTTAACACGCGTGTTGGCATGTGATGATGTTATCTTGGATTCGCCTGTTAGATTATCCGATGTGTGGCTACTTAGTTGTGCTTAATAGGAGGTATCCTAGACAGCTTCGATTGACACCTGATTTTCATCTTAGCATAAATTGTTTTTATTGTGGAATGGGGCCAGTACATGGCGCAATGTGGCACTGAACAAGGTATGATGTCGTACTGAAACTGTATGCAGATTTAATATGAATATTAGCAACCCGCGCCGAGTTTTTATCAGTTATATATATATATATATATATATATATATATATATATATATATATATATATATATATATATATATATACACTATGCATATACATTTATGTATATATTTATATGGAAATATCAAATGGGTGTACGTACATATGAAGGCATGTTGTTTTAGTGTACCCTCAGATAAATAGCAAGCGTGATTCATTTGTGTGCAAGGGCCATTTACTTCGAAGAAAGCGTTGGCGAATGTGTCTCATGCCAAACGACATCCAGTCGATTTTCCTCCATTCATCTGATTGAGTGCGAGAGGTATCGGCCAGCACCTCGGGATTGAGGATTGTCCTCAGGGTTAGCTGCACTGTAAACAATGTCTGGTGGAGGAAGTTCATCTGCTTGATTGGTGATGCGGCTCAAGTCCAAAACCAGCGGCTTCAGCCATATTTGTGGCCATAAAATGTGTGTTCGTGGGGAAGAGGGCGCACCAGGAAATTGTAGGGAGACGTGGCGGCCGGACATTCACATTTTCAAATCGACTTGACGTATTTTAAGGCATTGTAGTTATCCAAGTATTCTGTTCGATAGTATTGTCCAGCATATCATTTCGCTTTGTGGAGAGAAGGTCGAGAATGCGTCCAGTAAGCCTGGGATGCGCATTTTTAAGTGTAGGATTCCAAGTTCATCACCGAACGTAAAGTTCCACCCCTGGCCGTGACTGTGATGCTTTGCCCATGAAATTTTTGGAGTTACAAGAATAGCATCGTTTTTTTAAGAATCGCATATTGCATTATCGTTTTCCATTGCATGCTGCTGCTTCAATGCTGGCCAGAGAACGTGTCTTGGCTGCGCTGTTGGAAAATGTGAACTTCAGGACTTCCTAAGCTGTTCCGGGCCTCTTGTCATCGATGTTCAAATGCACGCTCCCCGGACCGCGCATAGTGCCACTGCAAGGCGTATCTCATAGTAGCCAATAAAGGGCTCACACTCATCTACCACGTCCTCACACCACATATTCAACTGCGAAGCACTGTTCGCGGTGTTCGTAGTCTTTGTCTGGAGGCCCATGCCAGTCAGTCACCATATGTCGTGACATGTCACTCGTGCGCACTGCCTGTCGTAGGATGAGTAAGTAGCGTAGATTGTGAGTGGAGAGAGCACGCACACATGCAAATACGCCGCGCGAGTCGACACGTTATTGTCAAATGTGGATCGTTTGGACGTGCGAATGGTTGGGCGATTCTTTTCGAGGTTATGTCAGGTCACGAGGCTAGACGTAATAAATGAGGTGATAGCGGGCCATTTTGGGGTAAAATATCTGCTTTTCGCAGTTTTAGCCACGTTATAGCATGTGGCTAATTCACGAAGGAAGAATGATGGGATCCTTTTGAATGTACCCAAACACGATGACACAGGTGATTCACCTTTTCAAAGTCATCCGAGGTCATTGGCCCACGGCGATCTTCGGTGACCTTTTTAGCGCTCAGAAAAATCCATAGCGATTTTGGGTGCTGAAGTGGATTCAACGTCCATTTTTACTTGAAAAAGTGAAAACTAGAAATTTCGAGCAAAATATAAAAACGAAAGTGGGTTCACGACCTTAACTTGACCTGGTAACTTACCTACGTGGCGAAATGCGACACGAGCCATGCGTCACTGAAATGGCAAGATCCCAAGGAACCACTTAGATGGCTCTGGCCAGCTCCCATTTACGTTCACCATGTGCAATTTGGAAGGAAAATGTCAATGGAATTAAGCTTTCTTAAAATACGGACAAGTCATTAGTTTTCAATCACTCACTGCAATATATGAAAACTGGCCCCGTATCGGTGACAATGGAAACCCGATCGGCTCATGGAATTTCTGCGTTTTTCTAACCAGCGTCCCAGTCCCGTTTTTAGGATCGCCTTTGCTACCCCCCAATGCCCCATTGGCTGCGCCTCTGATCGATACCATTGTAGCACAGTTAGTATTCGGCGAAGCAATCCGGCTACCCAGCAAGTTCTTTCGAGAGTCAGCGACACATGAAGAGTCCAAGGTGTCAAAAACGCACCTTTCTTGACATTGTCTCTCCCATGTGGACTAGAAATCGATTGGCTGAAATCACCCCTGTGCCAACTTCTGGTCAATGGTCAACTGTGGACTGGATTAGGTATACAAACATGGCACAAACATGAGGAAAGCTTATCTGAAAATCCACTCTGAAGTACTCGTGATTTTCAGTATCTGAAAATCAATATTTTTGTCAAGCTATTTACCGCAACGCAACATAAAGTGCAACTCGTACCGGCGCCCGGCTGGATTTTGACGTCACGAAAGCGCTTTTATCACTGATTTAGGAACGACCTTGCTACAAAATGTGCTGCCAATTTACGCTGCATACCCCCCCCCACCAATACCCACTAAATCAAGATACCTTTACTTTGAAACAACAGTAAACAGCACTACAGTAAATACCACAAACAACAACAGTAATTAACACAAACACCAAGCAACAGACGTCAGGAGTCACCGAAGTGGGTTCCGTTGGCGCCGTTTGTCACCCGGAGGAAGGCGATTGTGTTTTTTTTTGTGAGGAAAGCTGGATGTCTTTCACAGCCAGGGGTCCAGGTCCTTATTTTCAGAATATCTTTATGGGCAAATTTTGCCGTTTTATGTAAGTTCTGATTTCTTGGAATTTCTTTTCCCAATGCGATGGTGATTTTTTCAGCTTGCAACAAAATCAGGTAAATTTGTCTTAAAAGGTGTTATTTTTTATTTTGAATAACATGCTGATGAAGGTGGCGAAGGTGATAGAACCACTTATTTTCTGTGCAAATGCTTATTTTTCAGGTTGGGAGCAAAATAATGCCAACAAGGGGCTTTGTGTTTGGTGAAAGTACAAAAAGAAATGTTAAAAAAAAAAAAAATCAACATAACCTAACCTAGACTAACCTACCTTTGGAGAAAAAATCCTAAAAATAAAATTTGAAAACATGTTGAGCAATTTATTTTGTGAAAATTTTCAAATTTTGAAAAGAAACCTAACCCAGCCTATCCAAACATTTTTGGTATTATTGTGCTTTAAGGTGGTAACAAGAAATGTTTTCACATGCAAACAAATGGGTTATGTTTGATCGGGTTACGTTTGTTTAGGTTTTATAAGTTGGAAAATTTGGTACATTTTTCATAAAAGGTGTTTTGGGATTTTTTGGAATTGTTTTTCAGAATTTGATGTTTATGAATGTGACTAAGAAGATGCAACCACTCATTTTCGGTGCTGATGCTTACTTTTCAATTTGAACAATGATGTCATCAGTATGGTGTGATGTATTTTGAAGGCTCGGATACTACTGCTGGAATGAATTCTCTTAAGCTGTCCATCTAAAATTGTTATGGGTGCTGTATGACCAATGCAGTCGATGTGCCTGTAAGCCCAAATAACCAACCAGTATGTGTGATGATGTCATAGGTATGGCACCGAGGCTTCCACTGGCTAATGCTACAAATGGTTCACACACCTTAATGAGATGGTCGAAGTAGCTTAACCTAACCTAACCTAACCTCATGGTGCATTATATAAATTATAGCTATGATAAACTGAGAGGTAAGCAGGTTAGGTTAGATTAGGTTGGGTTAGGTTAAGCTACTTCGGGTTAGGTTCAGCTACTTCGACCATCTCATTAAGGTATGTGAACCATTTGTAGCATTAGCCAGTCAAAGCCTCAGTGCCATACCTATGACATCATTACACCATACCAATGTGACATCATCATCCAAATTGAAAAGTAAGCATCAGCACCAAAAATGAGTGGTCGCATCTTCTTTGTCATGTTCATAAACATCATATTCTGAAAAAGTATTCCCAAAATTTCCAAAACACCTTTTATCAAAAATTTACCATACATTTTTCAAAAACGTTTCCCCCAAAATCAAATTCTTCTTTTTTTTGCACATAAAAATAAGTGGTCCCATCATCTTAGTCGCCTTCATGAACATGGTATTCTGAAGATTAAAAAAAAACAGCTTTTAAGACAAATTTACCCAAAGTCCTAACATAACCTAACTTAACCAAACCTAACACCTTTGTATGCTTCATATGGCAGATGTCTTTCAACTATGATAAGTGTAAGGTTATGCATCTGGGGTCTGGAGGTGAGACTTACAGATAGAGGTGAGACTTACAGATAGTCTGGAGGTGAGACTTACAGATATACAATGGGAGGGAGGGAACTGTATGTTATTGAAGAGAAAAGAGACTTAGGTGTGTTGGTTTCAAAAGACCTTAAAGCAGAAAAACAATGTATCTCAGCTAGGAACAGGGCACTCAGAATGCTGGGACTCATTAATAGTAGTGTGAGATATAAGAGCAAGAAAGTCATGAAAAAACTGTACCTAGCATATGTGTGACCCCACTTGGAATATTCTGTACAAGCATGGAGCCCCTACCTAGAAAAAGATATAGATATGTTAGAAAGAGTGCAGTGCAAAGCCACTAGACTCATCAGTGGAATAGGTAGCTTAGAATATGGAGAAAGGCTTATGGCATTAGATCCTTGCTATTCAGTCTTACTTCACATCCAACTCCTTGAAGATGAACCCCACTAAAACTACCCTACTGCTTGTTGGCACGACCCAATCCCTAAAAAAAGCCACATCCTACCAACTCGACATCGGCAGTCACGTCCTAACCCCCTCGCCATTCGTGAAGATGCTGGGAGTCATCATTGACCGCACCCTATCCTGGGAGGAGCACATATCCCACGTTGTCAAAAAGTGCGCCTTGTTCTGTCTCCACAATATCCGTCACCATCTCACACCCGAAGCACGCAAACTCCTAATTCAGTCTCACGTCTTTCCATACATCCTATACTGCCTCACTGTATGGGGCGGGGCTGCCCAATGTCACCTTGGACGAGTGCAGAAGGCGATCAATTTCGGGGCTAGGATCGTCGTAGGGGCTCGTCGTCGTGATCATATCTCGCCGACAGTGGCAACGCTGGGCTGGCGCAGTGTCCGTGACCTCATCACCCACCGCGACAACATCGCCGTGTTCAGAGCCCTGAATGATCCGCGAACCCCCGAGGCGATCCGTTCTCTGTTCCGCCGGCGGTCGGATGTCTCCCGGCGCTCCACTCGTGCGACGGTGGCTGGGGCACTGGAGCCACCGCCTTTCCGCCTCAGCATGTCACGTAGAACCTTCTCCTTCCGGGCAGCCTCGGCCTGGAACCTACTGCCGCCGGCCACTTCCGCTTCTCGGACACTGGGCGAGTTCGTCGCGATGCTGAACAACGTCTTATAAATTGACTTGACGTGTTCGGTTTTCCCCTGTATACTGTTGTCTTGCTGCTTTAATTTTTGCTCATGTTTGTGAAATGTATCTGACTGTATTCTGACACAAACCAAATATTAATCCATTTTATGGAATCGGTTTGTTAAATCTCGCAAATACGCAAATATGTACTCACTCAAGTATAGGAGGTTAAGAGGGGACATGATTGAAATGTACAAAATTGTTAAAGGGCTAGATCAGGTCAATTTGAATGATGCTCTTTGGTTTAGAGTATCACATAGGAGTCATCAATTCAGGTTAGACAAGTTGAGGTGTAGGACAGTGAAGCAACAACAGGTCTTCAGTCAAAGGGTTGTTGATCAGTGATATAGGCTGCCTGCTGTTCCACATCTTACCTCTATGTCATAAAGTCATAAAGTCAACACTTTATGACTTTATGACATAGAGGTACAATGTGTGTAGAACTTGTCTTGTGGTTGCCTACCTTAAACTGCAATAAAATATTTTTAGATTGAATAGGAAAGGTGATACATTTACATTAGCATGGTAGGGAGGTAGGTACCTACCTACCTACCAAACCTGGGGGATTTGCCACCCTCCCCAGACCCACGAGGATCTCTAACTATGTTTGCAAGTATGTATTTATTTAGCTTTCAACTTCCAGGGTAGATAGGTAATTATAAATCCAGCCACCTCATATATGTAGTTACCTACCTAGGTACCTACTGATGCAGACATCTTTCTCCTAAATCCTTTGGTTTTGAAGCTGATTGTGGTGTTGATGTTAAGGTGGGACAGTTGTGAATGTGGAGTGATTCAGTGGCTTTTATTTTAGGGCATCAGTAGCTTAGTGGTTAAGTTGGGAATTTGGCATGCCAGAGGTATGGGGTTTGATTCCATGCAGTACGTGCCCTTCCTGCCAGTATGGGAGGCAGGTGATGCCATATGGCCTCAGCTGCTAAGTGCATCATAATGTCATGACCACCATCAGCAGT
Organism: Ashinkailepas kermadecensis; assembly: GCA_034440615.1. Classification (NCBI taxonomy): domain Eukaryota; kingdom Metazoa; phylum Arthropoda; class Thecostraca; family Neolepadidae; genus Ashinkailepas; species Ashinkailepas kermadecensis. The sequence continues at coordinate 54,308 of JAOTOM010002577.1, read as the reverse complement.
TTTTGGATGCAAGACTGGAGTAAAGATATACTGCTAGGTCAACACAGAGCCTGTCATCATTCACAAGCTAATATCTTGGCAACATCAGTCAATATCAGTGGGCGCAAATGATCAATTCTGGTCGAAGCGCCCTAAAGCCCAAATAACTAACTAAGTCAGTCAGTATCAGTATTCTTGACACATGCAAAGACAGTCAAACTAAAAATATCAGAATCACTGCATTTATGACAACAGACCCAGCCATAACAACAACTCACGGCCACCCATCACCACAATAACACACGTTTGGCTGAAAATGATCTTTTCGTAAATTTGCAGTTTAAGGTAATTTCTGATTTCTTGGAACTTCTTTTCTTAATGCAATGTTTACGAATGTGCTGAACATGATGTGACCACTCATTTCCTTCACAAATACATACTTTTCAAGTGGGAAGCAAAATAACACTAAAAGGGGCTTGAAGTTAGGTAATATGGCATTACAAATAATGTTCAAAATGAAGAAAAAAGATGTAATATAACCTTACCTAACCTAGCCTAACATTCTATGCAAGAGAGGAAAATTTTTGTTTTATTAAAAAAAAATTCAAGGATTTTTTGTTACCCAAAACAATTTCAAATCAAAGAAACTTAACCTAATGTAACCTTACCTAAGCTAGCTTGAACTGTTGAAGCAAAAAAGCAATTGAAAAAATCAAACAAGCTTTTGAAAATTTGTCTCACTAAATGCCTAACCTAACATATCCTAACCAAATCTAACCCCTGTTAGGTTTGGTTCACTAACCTAACCTTCCAAACCTAACCCCTGTATGCTTCATTTAGGTTAACACGCGCCCTGGAGGGCCTCTGAAAATTATGCGCACTGGAAGGGGGGGGTGGATTCCGCCCCCCTTAAGATCTCGGCTCCTATTAAAGCTGGAGGAACGAAATTCGCAGGGTGAATGGGCACGGTAGTGAACTCTATTGTGCGCACATTTCATGACCTTAGGTCAATATCTTCAAGGTCAAATGAGGTCACATTTATCAAAATTTTCTTGTTTTGCATGGCTTGGCTTGCCATTGTTATGGATCGCTGTGATTGTGTTTAAATGCTCCAAAATGGGCATCAATGATGTTTTGGTCATTACTAATGATGCAATACAGATGCTAGACCCGACATTTGACCTCAGGTCACCTATATAGCAGCACTTTATCAGGTCAGTTGCCTGTTCCAGTTACCGGAACCGAGCCGCCCGCCCGACTGCTCCGTCGGGCAGCTCGGCGCAATCGGCTTCGCGAAGAAAGGAGTGAAGTACATGAATAAAGTATGGAAACGCAATGACAAACAGTACAAATGACAAACAGTAGTGCATTTAGGACAACATTCCAGTTGATCAAGTTTGGTTCCATTAACCTGCCATGAACTTGACCTGACTTGACCTCGGTGATCTAACATGACCTTGAAACTATATAGAATATCAATATACATAAAACAAGTCGCTAGTGTCGCCAAGAACACTTCCCTCTTGCGAATATACGGGAAGCGCATCAGCGCCGATTTTTGTGGTCTGGCGTTGGAATTTTTGTTGACTTTAGTGGTCTCTAACTTGAACAATTTTCGTCCGCTTTCCGTTTGTCTTACTTTAAACGACGCGCCGGTCATTTCTAAGCAGGTACGCAAAAATCGCGTATATCGACCGGTAAAATGTGCAGTTGTGTACGAAAAACCAGAGGGGTGGGCGGATTTCGCCCCCCCTCCAGTGCGCGTGTTAAATGTATGTACAACTTGTCTTGTTGCCTTAAACTACAATCATACTGATCTTTCTTGTCCAGAATAGCTACCAGCATGTGTTCTTATTTCTGCTTAATGCTATGATTTATTTGCAAGTTAGAATAAGTCAGAAATATAAGTACTTGTGTAAGTTGTATTCACTAACTGGTCGTATGTTCATATATCTACATGTGATAGAATATGTTTATGGAATTAACACACACACTGGAGGGGGGGGGCGAAATCCGCCCACCCCTCCGGTTTTTCGTACATAACTCCATATTTTACCGGTCGATATACGCCATTTTGCGTACCTGCTTAGAAGTGTCCGGCGTGTCGTTTAAAGCAAAAAAATGGAACTCTGCGGACAATTTTTGGAGTTAGGGGCTGTTAAAGTCAAAACATTTTGTAGCGCTCGACCACAAAATCGGTGTTGATGCGCTTCCCGTATATTGGCAAAAGGTAAGTGTTCTTGGCAACACTAGTGACTTGTTTGATGTATATTGTTGTGCTATATAGTTTCAAGGTCATGTTAGGTCACCGAGGTCAAGTTCATGACAGGTTAATGGAACCAAACTTGGTCAACTGGAATGTTGCCATAAATGCAAATGACTGTCATGCGATTGATGTCGCTTTGCATGTTACTCCCTACACATCCTGAAAACTACTGTTTGTCATTGTGTACCTAAGCATTTCCACACTTTATTCATGTACTTCACTCCTTTCTTCGCGAAGCCGATTGCACCGAGCTGCCCGACGGAGCAGTCGGACCGGCGGCTTGGTTCCGGTAACTGAAACAGGTAACTGACCTGATAAAGTGCTGCTATATAGGTGACCTGAGGTCAAATGCCGGGTTTAGCATCTGTATTGCATCATTAGTAATGTCAAAAATATCATTGATGCCCATTTTGGAGCATTTAAACACAATCACAGCGATCCATGAAAATGGCAAGCCAAGTCACACAAAACAAGAAAATGTTGACATATGTGACCTCATTTGACCTTGAACATATGGACCTAAGGTCATGGAATTTGCACACAACAGAGCTCACTGCCGTACACATCCACCATGCGGATTTCGTTAATCCAGCTCTAATAGGAGCCGAAATCTTAGAGGGGGCGGAATCCCCCCTCCTGTGCGTGTAATTTTCATAGGCCCTCCAGGGCGCATGTATACATAATTGGCACTACTATGTGCATATGCACATGTGTGCGTGAATGTGTGTGCAACACATGACATATAGCTATGAAATATTACTGTGAATATCCTGGTTTTCATTATGGATATCATTGATGAGCATGTGCTGTACAATAATTCAGCAGGGAGTGTTCCATCTGTAGGTTTCCATTTTTGTCATTTTTAACATTGCAAGCAATATGTATTCCAGAACTGTGCATGCATTATTTGGTTGCATCATTTGCTCATCACATGATTTCCTGAATATACACTAGTCTTCTTGATGTTATTAGAGGCTGAACAATGAACATGGGCAATAATTTTTGAATTCATGTATGTAATAATGCTCATCTCAGCCTTCAATTCGATTCATCAGCAAGACACTATATGTAGAACTACACATTCCGCATTACATGGGTTATATTTTGTATCCATGTTATGGGAACTCAAACCACAAACATGTATTTCCAATCAGACTTCATGATTTTGTTTGTTGATACCATATTCAGTCTGAGGATTCAGGACATAATGGGAATAGACTTGAAGTAAAATAGTAAAATGTATTGTTATTAATACTTGCTGAAGCAAAATCAAAGAACCAATATGTCACTCATTGTACTGTTCCTTTGAGCTCATTCCACAAATAGTGACTATCACCTTTGTTAATGCTGAAGGAAGTCAACATCTACTGATAAACCCAGGAACAAATGCAAAGATGAGGAATAAATTTTTTTGAGATGTAATGCTGCTATTCCTTAGGAAGGACAGTCCATAAAAGCCTGATCAGTTTGTCTGAACTTCAGATGCTAATATATTATAATTTTGTAAACATATTTTAGGCTTACATCATCACTTCAAGTTGGGCAGAATTCTGAGCAGGGCAGTAATGCATATAACTACAAACATCTATATGGTGGGAGTGTCATGTGCTTTGTTGGTGCCTCTCTGGATTCCACAACACTTGTTCCATTTGCTAACTGCTGACCAGATAACATTCTTTGTCTGCAGGTACTGCCATCCATTCTTTCACTAGGTAAGAAATAACAATTTTAGCTGGGGACTAATTATTCTACATGTGATAGGATTTTTAATTTGCTCAGTTGTGGAACAACTAATTGTGGTGCTGTATGTCATATTTCATTTGGTCTCCATGCCTTCATCTTCTTACATCTCAAATTGAGTCATCCGATTAACCAAACCGTAAATCATGTGTGAAGTATTCAGACTTCCTAAGCTTCCAGAGTGAAGCTGGAGAGTTGCTTGCCACTGATTTCATATTGCTGGCAACAGTCACCACAAGTACACAGAACCTATATTTTGGTGCGCTGCTTTATTTGGATCCTGATGGCCAAGTAGTCCATAGTGAGAAAATCCATTTTAAGCATCTTCAAAGCAGCATCTCTGTACCAAATTTTCATCGCTAGGGTAATGCAGAATATAATGCAGTTCATTGTCTGTTGTGCAGCTCTAGTGAGAGATGCCAACCAAGGAGAGAGATGGCGACAGTGCCACAAGTCGACGCCACATCGTGGTCGTGTTCCTGTCGCTGCTGCTGGACCTGCTGTCGTTCACCATGATACTGCCGCTGCTTCCGGCGCTGCTCGACTACTACGAGCGGCATGACACCAGCGGCGCTTACCACGCCGTCGCCGACCGTGTGCGCGTCTTTCAGGTGTGTAGGGCGTCACTGCGAGGAGGTGCTGTTCGCACAGCTGTCCCACGCACACCCCGACCAACTGCAGGACTTATTCTGCCAGATTTTAGGCCAAGTAAACACCAACACTGCGTATGTTACTAAATAATGAGTAGGGTCGTGTCGTATTGGGACAGTTTTACCTTCCTTCGACAAGCACGTTTTGATGTATATCGCCGCCCCTGATAATTATTAATTACTGGTAGATTGCCTATCAACACAGTATGGAAGCAAAATGACCTTGGCAGTCGACGCGCCTCTAAACTCTAATCCAATCCAGGCTTATTCTGCCAGGCCTAATGGCCTTGTTTCTGATGCATGTAGGTATTGGTTTGGTGTGAAAGAGACAGAGCATACTCGCTTGCACTTAGACAAATGTTACCTTATGTTCTATGAAAGCGAAACAATTCGGAACAAACATTGCCATAATTATTGTCAATAGATAACTCTTTCCTGCTGGCTGTAACGTTAATGGTTGGATGTAGTGCCGCGCGAGTAGTGCCTTAAATGGAATGCCCGTTTCGGTTCATTAGCACGCGCATTGGAGGTGTGCGGATGGAATCCCCCTACCTCTCCTATTTTTTCTCGATATCTCATAAATAGGCTGATATATGGCAATGCAGTCTTTTGACTGTTCAAACTTGATAAGTGCATAATATGCAAAAATATTTTGTGAAATCTGTGCGTAAATATAAGAACTATGTGATGCAAAGTCGACCGTCATCCGCCGACTGGCTTCCCAGCATTGAAAGGCACAAAGGTTTCGTCCGCGCGGTGGCAAGGTGTGCCAGCCCAGCTCTCGTTCTCGGGTTATCGAGTTCTCGAAAGCCCGCTAGGAATTGTTCCGTGATAGCAGCCGAATGAGCGGACGCAGAGGTACGAAGTTTTCAAGAGCTTCTTTTACATCTGTTTTGCATATGTTGTAAAAATGTCAGGTCCAGGTCATCACAGACCATTAACATGGGAGGGGCAAATGAGTGATGTTCCAAAATCTTCAAAGTGCCGCCATTCATAGCAGCTACAAGACATGAGCACTAAACTCAGATAATGCTGTCCTTTCATCAAGATGAACGATCGCTCATCTGTAAATTTTACTTGAGGTTAGGTCAAGTTCCGTTTTTTTTTAAACCATATTGAATGGGGAAAATTCAATTTTGGTTTTTGTCAAGCCCAAAATGATGAAGAGCATGTAATATGCATCCTGTGTTAAATTAAGCGCCAAACTTCAATAACATAAGGTCAGGTCACATGTATATTTTACACAATATTATCCTGTATGTAATGGTGCTGTTTCTCGCCAAGTGACATCTGAGTTTAGGTTCATTGCAGTCTAGGCCGTGCGACTTGACGTTGGATGACCAACGAATGACCTCAGATGACCTGACATCGTGTGATCTGACCTTATTTGGCCTTGTTTGGTCTTCCTTTCAATTTTCCAAAGCAATGTGCCCTTAAGCAAAGGCTGAATAGATCGTTTCATCAATATACGCATTGTCCCAGCGTGACGTGAGGTCGGGTCACTAGGTTAGAAGCTGTGCAGGTTGCAAAAATGTTTCAGTATATCAGTTCATGGAACAAAACGTTTATCCTTCACAAGTCATGTTCAGGAGATATTCAAGCTTTAACTTACTTGACCTAACCATATGGCATGACCTTACCTGACCATATGATTTTTAATGTCAATGAGATAAAAACATTATATAACAAACAAAAACCACAAACAAATGGTAGTGCAGGCGTAAGGAGCATGCTATTCAATGTCAGTACTGAGAACACGAAAAGAAAGTCACTGGTGCAGTTTATTGGTGGCGATTGAAATAGGAACTCTTGTAATGTTCCGAGTCACGCACGTGTACGCCGTCGTGAGACTCATTTCTTCCCTGGCGTTGTTGGTTACTGTCACGTGCCAGACAAGCAGTAATGTTTGTCGCCGACTATCTGATGAAGAGCTCGTGCTTTAGCGTGAGTTACACGCTGGTGTCGTCTTTAAAGTCGATTGAAGGGGAGAGGAAATGTGTGTGTATGCTATGCGACCCACGAACGTTAGAGAGGCACCAACTCCGTAGAGCCAAATGCTAAATATAGCGGACATTGGGGGCTGAGGGTGAATAAACATTGAAGGAGCAGCGTCCCTCCCAAAGTGCATAAAGGAACATCATACCCGCAGTCCACACATGCGAGTGTCGTTTTGTTGCGTTTAAGCTTGGCGTCTTATTGGCATACGAATCCTGGAGCAAACGACATGCGAATACATGGAAGGTACGACGTGCTAGTTATCGGCTTCAGCGGGCGAGCATCACGTGACCACGTGTTGTCCGTCAGCGCGGCCGCCAGTATGGCCCGGCCGTCACGGTGTGGCCGTGTCCGTCACGGTGTTGCCGTGTTTCAGCGGGCGATCGGCGCGCCGGACCGGTTCACGCCGGTGCTGCTGGGCGGCCTGCTGGGCTCGCTGTTCTCGCTGCTGCAGTTCGTGACGGCGCCGCTGACGGGCCGGCTGTCGGACCGGTTCGGCCGGCGGCCCGTCATGCTGCTCTGTCTGGCCGGCATTGCCGCCTCCTACGTGCTGTGGCTGCGCTCCGCCAGCTTCGCCGTGTTCGTGGCGGCGCGCGTCGTCGGCGGCCTCAGCAAGGGCAACGTGACGCTGTCGTCAGCGATCGTGACGGACGTGACGGGCCGCGAGTCGCGCGGCCGCGGCATGGCCTGGCTGGGCGTGGCCTTCTCGGTCGGCTTCGTCGTCGGCCCGCTGATGGGCGCCGCGCTGGCGGCCGTGTACGGCCGCGCCGACGACGCCGCCCTCTACCGGGCGCCCGCCGCGCTCGCCGTGACGCTCAGCTCGCTCAACCTGCTGTTCGTGTACGCGGCGCTGCCGGAGAGCCTGCCGGCCGAGCGGCGCCAGCGCGCCGCCGACGCGCGCGACAGTCTGCTCGACTACATTAGCCCGGTGGCGCTGCTGCGGTTCCGGCTGGTGCGCTGCGCCGACGCGGCGCACCAGGCGGCGCTGCGCCGCATCGGCCTCGTCTACTTCCTCTACCTGTTCGTGTTCTCCGGCGTCGAGTTCACGCTCACCTTCCACTGCCACACCCGCTTCCGCTACACGGCCATGCAGCAGGGCTACATGTTCCTCTACATGGGCGTGATCATGATGCTGGTGCAGGGCGGCTACGTGCGCCGCATCGCCGAGGCGCGCATGGAGCGCACTGCGCTGGCCGGCGTCGTCCTGCTCGTGCCGTGTTTCCTCGCCATCGCGTTTTCCCACTCGCAGGTCGGCCTGTACGCCGGCTTCACGCTGTACGCGCTCAGTACGGCCGTGTGCGTGCCGTGCATGTCGACGATCGCGGCGCGCTACGGCGGCGCCCACCAGAAGGGCGCCGTGACGGGCGTGTTCCGGTCGCTGGGGGCGCTGGCGCGCGCGCTCGGCCCGGTCGTGTTCAGCAGCGTGTTCTGGCTGACTGACGCGACCGTGTGCTACTGCACGGCCGCTGCCGCCATGCTGGTGCCGCTCGCTCTGATGGCCAGGTTCCGGCCGCACAAGGCGGACCGCCTGAAGCAGTGATGTGGCGCCGCCTCAATGGTAGCTGCCCCTCGAAACTCGGCGAGGTCGATGGCTTATGGAAGCTTGAATCATTACGGGATCACATTGTCGTATTTTGTTATGACGCCATTAAATCGCCAAAGCAGTGTGTTCGAATTCGAAAAGAGCGGGGCACTTACTTGGTCCTTGGTACTTTACATGTCAAATATGGCCCTTAACGTGACAAATATTTAAATATTTAACAATTTGTATTTGTGTATTGCTATTGACAGCATAGCCTAATTGCTGTTGACGTAGTAGATAGACAATATAAGAATCCCCTCTCGTCCACGTACTTAATACTGTTTGGATAACATTCTATTCATAAATTATGTGTTGCTGTTTTTCTTACGGGTACGTGTGCGATTTGCTATTATTTATTGTCGTTCCCCGTGTTAAAATTTAAGATCTCTATTGATATCTGACGCCCAACTGCAGATGGTCGTGGCCACATGACGCCAATGTGGTGGTGACATTGTTCGACTGATGTGCATGTCTAGGCGACATGCTGGACCCCAGTCCGTGTCCGGCGCAGCTGGGCCGAGCTACAACGTTCGAGCTGCCACCCGACACAGGTGTTAACTGTCTCCTGACGGCTCATCCTGTCCGAGACATTCCGATTGCAGACATCTCTGCATGTCTGAGCACGTTTGAACTGATGGCCATCCCTGCTGAGGCTGATTTGACCCACCTGGACCGGCTATTCCCAGGTGGGTGCCGAATGTCTGTGCTCCCGCCTCGGAAGCCGCACAATCGTCTCTAGCAACCCTTTCTTGACCATTTACTCTTCCCACACACCACCTCCACTCAGCATGTTTACGATTGTTACCGTCCATCTGACCTGGCAGACTGTTAAAAGTCCTCAACGGCGGTTCACGAGAATAAGTTGTTAATAACTGAGACCTTGGTAGGTTTTTCATCCAGTTGTAGTGGTTTGGTTGAAGGTAGATAGCGGTGAACTGAGTCTGCTATATCGGTTGTCATTCCTATTGGTATGTCTGCTGTTGTTTGGCTCGTTACAGATTGTACGTTTCTCTTTGTGTATATGACAACTTACGACTAACGTCGCTTGCAATCTGCGCTTCACTACTTGGGGTGCTGATCTTTGGGAGTGGGCATCTGCCGTGAACAGAGAAGTGATCCGTGGCGAAGGTAGCCGTCTGCAGGGCCCCACGTGGTATGTTGCCCTGTGGCTGCCGACCGGTTGTAGGTTGGTCGCCTGTACCTGTCGACCGTCCGGCACGTTGGCAACGTGCCGGACTGAGGCCAATGCTTGCTCCGTGGCAAATAACACCGGGTGGTACGTTACCATGCGGGCTGTTGAACTTCGCACCCACGTGCCAGCATGAAGTCTGCAACATCGCTTCCACCGTTGTTGGGAGAACATTGCCACTCCGGCTGCACCCAGCGTGCGATCGGCGTCCACTTTGACCTGCATATCGAACACCAGTTGATTCCTATTTACACTGGTTAGGTCCTCTGGAGCCTCACATCGTGCAGAATCTTACGCAGATCAGTGCCTCCAGTCTAGCGAGTGCATTTTTACATTGTGCTTGCTGGTCCGGTGGCTGTTGTCGGGCTCAGGACGCATCGACCAGCCATGGTAATTTATCGCCATATACGTGCTCGTCTGTACGCAAAACATTCAGCCTTCACTTGTCTCAGTGCATTCAGTATTATAAATCTGCTTTCGAACTGTGCAGACGTGACGGGTTTTGGACTGCACTGTGGACTGTCTCACACGATTTGTCCCCGTGTCTGGCGCCCGCTGCCCGATAACATGGCGAGTTTCATGATGTTCAAAACCATGGCTATTTTTCAGCGGTTGTCAAATGGTACTGCAGCCATGTCCATATCTGTCCCACACTACAGGGGAGTTTGCTGATGATTGGGGGGCCCAGGAAAGTCTGGTGGGACCGAAGTAGATCGTTTCCCAGCAATGTAATGTGTCTTGTACTGAAGACATACGTTCCAGTTTGCATCCGTGGGGCCGCGGTAGCTCAGTTGGTAGAGCGTCGGACTCTTGATCGCAAGATTGTGGGTTCGAATCTCACAGCCGACGGCGTTTACCGAGTCCACCCGCGACCAATCGGCGTGAGAGGTTGGCGATGCTTTATGACCTAGCGGTTGAATGCGTCGTAAAATCCCAAGGTTCTTCTTCTTCAGTTTGCATCCGTCATCTGCCTGGATTTACTGTTTCGTCCATAGCAAACGGAATAATTTTGGATCTGCTTTGCTGTTGGGTGTCACAACGATCCCATGTCGTATTACACTATGTTTGTCCATTAGTGGGATGTGTCACAAATTTCCTGAAACTGGAGCATTGATGCTGCAATATTTTCAGTATACTGTACGTGTGGTAATGGGAGCGTCTGGTAATACTTCACGTAGTGCACTTAATTTGGTTGGGTGTGTGCTGTGCTCACAACTGATACTCTCACGAACGAACAATTTGGAATTTATCGTCCGGCTTTTGCCAACGCTGCTGATGCACTTGTGAATGGGTACATAGGTTGTGACCGGGCTTGTACGTGGACATTTCTATGCATGCGATGCAGTTAAGCCATCATAGCTTATCAAAGTACGTGTGTCTACATGTTGTCCTTGCGCAGTGGCTACCTGTCTATGGCGTGTGCAGAAGTGGAGCTCGCCGCACTCTGTCGCCCGACTTCCGGCATTTCGTACAGTTATCGTATTTGTCTTGCTTGGTGGTCTGCAAAACCCAGTTGACCTTATCGCCGGCACCCCTTGGAGGCCCCTCCAGTCGATGCGCCATAAAGCCCCCCCGGAGGCCCATCCAGCCGGCGAGACACGGGGCAGCGTCCGATGCGGCCTCCCGTCGTCGGGCGACGTAAGATACGGGAATGGTGTACCGCACACGGGGCAGCGCGAGAATGCAGCGGTCGGTTGTACCGAGTGTGCACTTTTCGGTCGGTCGTGTTGCACATACAGGCACGACCACGATCGGCAGCGGCGCTGCTCGCGCAGGCGAATGCCCGACGTAGGCACACAGTCGTTGTTCGCCGACAGTAATCGACTGTTGGGTGCCTTGGGTGTTTCTGTATGTAGTTTCCAGTTTATCTAATGGTGTGGGGTTATGTTATAATATTGAGTGCCACTGCTGGGGCTTGGTCATTCCACATAGGGTTGCAGTTGGTGTTCCCCGGTTTTGGCTCTTTTTGGCTGCATTTGTGGAGGCGTCTTTCAGCAGCAGTTGCGATACCTGTTTTTGGTGCGGCAACCGTTATGTGCGCTTGAGATCCAGTATTTTGTACTACGAAGAAATAAATTGTTCTATCTTGGCACCTTTTTTGTCCATTGATATTCAACTGGGACGGAGTGCTGCGATCATGCGACCTGAAAACAGCGTGACATTCAGCACGGCTGACAGCGGCCAGACCAGTCAGCACGGCTGACAGCGGCCAGACCAGTCAGCACGGCTGACACAGCGGCCAGACCAGTCAGCACGGCCAACACAGCGGCCAGACCAGTCAGCACGGCCAACACAGCGGCCAGACCAGTCAGACTTCCTGTCTGTTGTTCCTCACACGACACACCGTGCCGTGAGGTGGTGGGAATGCCCAGCCGCCACGGGGGTGGGGGTGGGGGGGGCGAATTGACAGCGCCGCCAGAGGACCGAATGGACAGCGCCGCCGCGGGAGGACCAGCTGTAGAATGTTGCCACGGGCGGGGACCGACCACATTGCCGCAGAGGGACACAGAACCGGCGCGACAGTGCGCCACGGCGCGCATACACAGCGTCACAAGGGCGCTGTATAACCTCTGCAGTTGATGTGCCCCTAAACCCCAATAACAACACGGCGTCACAAGGGCGCTGTATAACCTCTGCAGTTGATGTGCCCCTAAACCCCAATAACACAGCGTCACGACATTAGTGGTGACTTGGTGAGAGAGGCGACTAGTGATGATAACTGAGAAGATTGGGCTCAGTTTGTCGGGCCGTGTGAACGCCGAGAACGCGGAGATGAGCGCCGAGCAGTCGAAAAACACGCCAAGACGAGTGGAATGTATTCAAGCCAAACCGGCCACCCGTTTGAAACATATTACAACGCTGAAATCACACGGCTGATTGGCCTGCACACATTGACAGGTGGCGGTGACGGCTGTCCTGTCGAGGATCGGCGTACTGTCGGCCTGGGCCTTGCACGCGCCCTGGTCAGCTAGTCAGCACTAGATCGCTGATACGCGACACGACGGTGGTAACTGGTCGATGGCGGTGTGCCGGTCTGGCTGCGGGGCACATCCCGGTGGTAACAATGTCACCCGCTCTTTGGTGGTCGTTGGGTTCACGACGCGTCGCCAACCGCGCTGATTGGTCGCGGGCGAAGCGTAGCGTAGTCGCGGCAGGTGGGACTTCAGCCCATAACATTTCGATTGACAGCCGGGCACCTTCACGCCTAGACCACTCGTCCCCAGCAATACCACCACAGATGATGGCACCTGCCTACCAACGCCTCACCCTGGCGGCAGAAATCGTTTGATCTGGTTGATGGATAATGCGCATTTCAATATCATACGGTGTGCTGAAGCTATTCATACACATTGAGCTTAAGGCACGGCTGGTGTCGAACTTCCGACAGCTGTCGAACTGCAGCTGGTCATGGGTGTTGCCGCGCTCTTACGGTGAGTTTAATTTTAGAAAGGTTTGTAACCCCAGTGAGCCTCCGTTTTTTCCGTTTTTTTTGGTGGACGTGCGGTCCGCCTACCTCCGACAGAACACATCACTCGGGCTAAACCGAAGTCAACACGGCACCCGCAGAAAGTCGCTGCCCGCCATCTCCACGACAACCAGGCGCCAGCACCGCAAATAAACACCAGCCTGCATACGTAACTCAAACGGGCGTCCAGCGCCGCAAGGCGCAACGCAGTATCACCGAACATCCAAACACGGCACACGACCGGTAACAATAAATAGACTACAACACTGCGTAACTGTATCACTGTCAACGGTGCTTGTGCGTCGCACACGCAGGGCCGACGTCGGCGGGCAGGAGGCAGAGGCACCCACCCGCACCTCGCCAACAGGTGGTCCTCCAGCAGAGGGAGCTCACACACGCGTGGCCGACGTCGGCGGGCAGGAGGAAGAGGGGGACCGCACCTTGCCAACAGGTAGTCCTCCAGCAGAGGGAGCTCACACGCGTGGCCGACGTCGGCGGGCAGGAGGAAGAGGGGGACCGCACCTTGCCAACAGGTAGTCCTCCAGCAGAGGGAGCTTACACACGCGTGGCCGACGTCGACAGGCAGGAGGCAGAGGGGGACCGCACCTTGCCAACAGGTAGTCCTCCAGCAGAGGGAGCTTACACACGCGTGGCCGACGTCGGCAGGCAGGAGGCAGAGGGGGACCAGCACCTCGCCAACAGGTGGTCCTCCAGCAGAGGGAGCTCACACACGCGGGGCCGACGTAGGCGGGCGGGAGGCAGAGGGGGACCAGCACCTCGCCAACAGGTGGTCCTCCAGCAGAGGGAGCTCACACACGCGTGGCCGACGTCGGCGGGCAGGAGGAAGAGGGGGACCGCACCTTGCCAACAGGTAGTCCTCCAGCAGAGGGAGCTTACACACGCGTGGCCGACGTCGGCAGGCAGGAGGCAGAGGGGGACCGCACCTCGCCAACAGGTGGTCCTCCAGCAGAGGGAGCTCACACACGCGGGGCCGACGTCGGCAGGCAGGAGGCAGAGGGGGACCGCACCTTGCCAACAGGTAGTCCTCCAGCAGAGGGAGCTTACACACGCGTGGCCGACGTCGGCAGGCAGGAGGCAGAGGGGGACCAGCACCTCGCCAACAGGTGGTCCTCCAGCAGAGGGAGCTCACACACGCGGGGCCGACGTAGGCGGGCGGGAGGCAGAGGGGGACCGCACCTCGCCAACAGGTGGTCCTCCAGCAGAGGCGGAGGCAGCACTGGACGCCGTCCGGACGGACGCGGAACAGCGCCGCCGCCGCCGAGACGTGTCGGTGTCCGGCCACACGACGGCCGCGGCGCCAGTAAGGCACCAGGTTGGTTCTGTACAGTGTGCAGCGGGGCCGCCCCTAGCCGTCCGCGACGGACACCTGCGGCGACAGGACGCACGGTGACCGCTCTGACGCAGGCGGCAGGTCGCCCGACCCCACCCACTACCAACGGCGCTGGCCGCGCTCTTCAATAGAAACGCAAACGTCACCATGGTGGTCGTAATGTTCGCTCACGCTGGTTAGTTGTTCCGAGTTTCGGAGCGCTTCGACACGTTAATGATCTTTAGTGGTCAAATTTCGCACAGGTTTTCCGACTCAAAGGTTTGAATGACCAAAGCGGTTTCCTAATCGGTTAATTATCTCTCCGGCTTGTGAAATTGCGAAACATCGTTGAAGTTGGCTCGCAATTTGCTCCGCGTGCAAATATTGTACTACATGGTGTAAGTGAGCCGGACGTTGATGCTAGTTAGGATTCAAAGATATCTTCCTCTGAGGAGGAAATTTATTTTCCATGCGATATCTCGGTCGGAAAAGTCACGTAACAAAAAATGGATATCGAACTTTAGCAGGGTTAAACTCAATATCATTAATTACCCTCTACCAAATAAATCGTTACGTTTAATTCCGCTCCATCTTATGGTTACCCATGCCAGGAGAGGCTTATTCCGAACAAATGCACTGCGCTATCAGCGCCGTCCTTTGTTCGCCTGCAGCGCTTGTGCCGAAAACGTGCTCTTCCGGCACCATCGCATCTGACCGCAAAGTACGCGAAACCATCAGGAAGGAAATCGGCCGGCTCCGTGAGCGATACTGCCGGCGCCAGCGGCGCGTACCTTGTCTCCCGGCGTCAGGGTGTAGCGCGGTCTGTTCCGGACAACCGTGCAGACCAGCATACAGACGGCCATCACCACCAGAAATGCGCTGGTCACGCTCAGGTGCGCGTAGATCCGCTCTTGGTCCATCTGCCAACAGTCGGACGGATGAGAGCAGGGGCAGCAAGAGCGCGTACATCCGCCCCCGATCCGTCCTGCCACGGTCAAACGGCTCCATCTGTGGGACGGTCAGACAACTAACCAAGGGCGCGTGGATCCACTCCTCAGCATAGCTGTCGGAATTGTATTCTGTCAACATGACATTAATGCATGGCTCTGTCCGCTTCTCATCTCTCGCCCACTTTGGAGTCGAAGATCTAGCTACTGTGGGAAGGCCTTGTAGCAATGCCACGAGGCAAACCTGGACACCTAAATATTTCAATAAATGATCAGTGACTTTCATAGCTCATCACAGGCCAGCACGAAATGTATAAAAATTGAGCAACCACATTCATAGAACATAACCTGTGAACAAAGCAAATGCAAGGAATCACATCCAGAGCCGTAGAGAAAGTGCAAAACATCACGCTTCAAAGGCAACTTTAACTTCAAACCCGAGTACGCCGCAGCTGTATCTTTACAGCAATTATCTTGCAAACCACTCGAAACAGTCACTGAGGTCAAGTGTGTGTTTGTTGTAATTTCTTGGAGACCCGGCAGCCAAGCCGACAGGACGGTGAGCATGTCGGGGCTGGGACGGCCCGTCGCCGTCGGCCAGTCGGAGCCGCTCGACACGGACTTCCAGGCGCCGGCGGCCGCCGAGAACAACTACGACGACGGCGCGCTGCACCGGCATCAGGTGGCCGCCCTGCAGCAGCACCTCGACCAGCTGCGCCGCGACAACGAGGCGTACCTGGCGCACCACACCGAGCTCAGGCAGCTGGTGGCCGGCTTCGTCGGCGCCGTCGTCGACGAGCAGCCGGACGACGTGCGCGACTTTGCGGCTCAGTATTTCGCCGAGGCGAACCGGCGCCGGCGGCAGGCGGACGTCCGTGACGGTCAGTCGCCGCCGGCGGGGGTGGCGCGTCCAGCCGACGTGTCCGGCTCGTCCGGCTCCGGCGTCGGCGACGCATCGTGACACGCCCCCGAGTTTGTCGAGACAGCGGCAGAGACGGCATCGGCGGCGCATCGTGACACGCTCGAGTTTGTCGAGACAGCGGCAGGGACGGCATCGGCGGCGCATCGTGACACGCTCGAGTTTGCCATGACAGCGGCAGGGACGGCGTTGGCCCACTTGGGGCGTGCGCGGTTGGGAAAATTGCGACGACCGTGGATCGCGATGTCGCGATGTCCGGACACAGCTGTTTACATTACTTGATCGAATACGTATCCCCATCAGATCAAAATTGAACAAGACGCGAAGCAATGCCGACGCCGTTTTCTCATGAAAATTAGTTTATAAAAAAAACATCCTGATGGTCGGCAAATCAACATCCTTCCATGGGCGCAAGATGACCTTGGCAGTAGATGCACCTCTAAACCCCGATAAAGAAGAAACAAACATCCTTCCGGCTCGCCTGACCAAAACCGCAGCAGTTAGCAAAGAACGCATTCGAAGATGTACCCGATGCTTTCGGACACCAATACCATATGCAAAGCAACGGATGGGATTGCGAAAACAAAGTATGAGTAGACTGCCGGATGAATGGACTACACCTGCCGGGTGTAGTCCATCCATGCCCTGGATCAGCATACTGATCCAGGGACAATACTGACAATAAAGCCAATATTTGGTATAGTTCTCTCAATGCCAGATGTGCTTTACATCTTGGGCTTCGCTTCGACTCCAACTTGATTGTACATTTTTCTGCCTCAGTTTCGAAACCCGATAAGGACAACACTTAATGGAGGCTGGAAAGATCATGAAGACGTTTGCTCAAATTTAATGTAAAACGAAATCCTCATTACGATCCGCGGTAATGCACCTATTCTTTAGATGGTTAAAGACCAATGTATTTAGAACACAATTTTTACCACTTCTACATATGAACGAGAACGTTGACTCGGAAAGTTTTCGTCAATTTCGGTTTCCTTGCTCCATAGGTAGCTGGTCTCAATTTCGGGTACTTCCATATTCTACACTAGCTTCGGCTTTGGCTGCTAACATTCAAGAGGCGTCACCTGCCGCCTCGTGTATCATACTCATCGCGACAAACTGTGCCAGGTCCCTGACAATCACACCGCTAGTGTGAATGACCCAGGACCCGACACATACGACATGAACAAGCAACCAACAATCACCAGGTCACCATCGGAGCTCGTCCCAACACACCACGGTAGTCGGACACGCGCAAATACCTGCCATGTCAAGGGTAGGGTCTCAAGCTGCCACACACTACGCGGATGGTGAAGTTCCTGACACACATGTTAACGGTCGGGTTCCAGACACGCGCCATGTTGACGGACGGACCCTCAACACCCGCCATGTTGACTGACGGACCCTCAACACCCGACATGTTGACGGACGGACCCTCAACACCCGACATGTTGACGGACGGACCCTCAACACCCGACATGTTGACGGACGGACCCTCAACACCCGACATGTTGACGGACGGACCATCAACACCCGACATGTTGACGGACGGACCATCAACACCCGCCATGTTGACTGACGGACCTTCGACACCCACCATATTGACGGACGGACCCTCAACACCCGCCATGTTGACGGACGGACCCTCAACACCAGACATGTTGACTGACGGACATTCGACACCCACCATATTGACGGACGGACCCTCAACACCCGCCATATTGACGGACGGACCCTCGACGTCCGCCATGTTGACGGACGGACCTTCGACATCCACCATGTTGACGGACGGACCCTCAAAACCCACCATATTGACGGACGGACCCTTGACGCCAGCCATGTTGATGGACTGACCCTCGACGCCCGCCATATTGACGGACGGACCCTCAACACGAACCATATTGACGGACGGACCCTCGACACCCACCATATTGACGGACGGACCTTCAACACCCGCCATGTTGACGGACGGACCCTCAACACCCGACATGTTAACGGACGGACCCTCAACACCCGCCATATTGACTGACGGACCTTCGACACCCACCATATTGACGGACGGACCCTCGACACCCGACATGTTGACTGACGGACCCTCGACACCCGCCACGTCGACGTCCGGCGGCCGACACGTACCATACTGATGGCCAGGTCCCAGTCGGGCGTGGCCGTGTAGGAGAGGATCAGCCTGCGGCTGCCGTCCGGACAGCGCCGCCACGAGGTATCCGGGCCGGCCGACAGCACGCCGCCGCCGGCCGCGGCCGCGTCGCAGGCGGGCGGCGCCGGCTGTCCGGCGGCCGGCAGCGAGTCGGCGCCGACGCCGCTGATGCGCACACAGACGAGCGGCGGCCCGCCGGCCCGCCGCACCGGCTCCAGACTGATGTTGAGTCCGTCCGGCCGCGTCATCGCTGCCGACACACAACACGGACCAGACGTCACCCAGACGGACCAGACGTCACACAGACAGACCAGAGGTCACACAGACTGACCAGACGTCAAACAGACGGACCAGACGTCACACAGACGGACCAGACGTCACAAGACGGACCAGACGTTACACAGACAGACCAGAGGTCACACAGACTGACCAGACGTCAAACAGACGGACCAGACGTCACACAGACGGACCAGACGTCACAAGACGGACCAGACGTTACACAGACGGACCAGACGTCACACAGACTGACCAGACGTCACACAACGGACCAGACGTCACACAACACGGACCAGACGTCACACAGACGGACCAGGCGTCACACAGACGGACCAGACGTCACACAGACGGACCAGACGTCACACAGACGGACCAGACGTCACATAACACGGACCAGACGTCACACAGACGTATCAGACGTTACACAGACGGACCAGGCGTCACACAGACGGATCAGAGGTCACACAGACTGACCATACGTTAAACAGACGGACCAGACGTCACACAGACGGACAAGACGTCACAGACGGACCAGACGCCACACAACACGGACCAGACGTCACACATACGGACCAGACGTCACGAAGACGGACCAGACGTCACACTGACGGACCAGACGTCACACAAACGGACCAGATGTCACACAACACGGACCAGACATCACACACGGACCAGGCGTCAAACAGATGGATCAGACGTCACACAGACGGACCAGGCGTCACACAGACGGACCAGGCGTCACACATACGGATCAGGCGTCACACAACACGGACCGGACGTCACACAGACAGACCAGACGTCACAGACGGGCCAGGCGTCACACAACATGGACCAGATGTCACACAGACGGACCAGACGTCACAACACGGACCAGACGTCACACAGACGGGCCAGACGTCATACAACAAGGACCAGACGTCACACAGACGGACCAGACGTCACACAGCATGGATCAGACGTCACACAGACGGACCAGGCGTCACACAACACGAACCGGACATCATACGGACGGACCAGACGTCACATACACGGGCCAGGCGTCACACAACATGGACCGGACGTAACACAGACAGACCAGACGTCACACAGACGGGCCAGGCGTCACACAACATGGACCAGACGTCACACAGATGGACCAGACGTCACACAGACGGACCAGACGCCACACAACACGGACCAGATGTCACACAGACGGACCAGACGTCACACAGACGGACCAAATGTCACAAGACGGACCAGACGTCACACAGGCGGACCATACGTCACACAAACGGACCAGACGTCACACAAACGGCCAGACGTCACAAAACACGGATCAGACGTCACACGGACGGATCAGACGTCACACAGACGGACCATACGTCACACAGACGGACCAGACGTCACGCAACACGGAACAGACGTCATACAGACGGACCAGACGTCACACAGACGGACCAGACGGCATACAACACGGACCAGACGTCACACAGACGGACCAGACGTCACACAGCATGGACCAGACGTCACACAGACGGACCAGGCGTCACATAGACGGACCAGGCGTCACACAACACGAACCGGACATCATACGGACGGACCAGACGTCACATACACGGGCCAGGCGTCACACAACATGGACCGGACTTAACACAGACAGACCAGACGTCACACAGACGGGCCAGGCGTCACACAACATGGACCAGACGTCACACAGACGGACCAGACGGACCAGACGCCACAAAACACGGACCAGATGTCACACAGACGGACCAAATGTCACAATACGGACCAGACGTCACACAGACGGACCATACGTCACACAAACGGCCAGACGTCACAAAACACGGATCAGACGTCACACAGACGGACCAGGCGTCACACAGACGGACCATACGTCACACAAACGGCCAGACGTCACAAAACACGGATCAGACGTCACACAGACGGACCAGGCGTCACACAGAGGGGCCATACGTCATACAGACGGACCAGACGTCACACAGACGGACCAGACGTCGCAGACGGACCAGGCGACACACAGCTGCCAACACACACAGACGGACCAGATGTCACACAGCTGCCTAAAAACACAAACTGACCTGAAATCACACAACATGGACCAGAAGTCACACAGACGGACCAGACGTCACGCAGACGGACCAGACGTCACACAGACGGACCAAATGTCACAAGACGGACCAGACGTCACACAGACGGACCATACGTCACACAAACGGACCAGACGTCACACAAACGGACCAGACGTCACAAAACACGGACCAGACGTCACAAAACACGGACCAGACGTCACACAGACGGACCAGGCGTCACACAGACGGATCAGGCGTCACACAGACGGACCAGGCGTCACACAGACGGACCAGGCGTCACACAGACGGACCAGGCGTCACACAACACGGACCGGACGTCACACAGACAGACCAGACGTCACAGACGGGCCAGGCGTCACACAACATACCAGACATCACACAGACGGACCAGACGTCATACAGACGGACCAGACGTCACAAAGACGGACCAGACGTCACACAGACGGACCAGACGTCATACAACAAGGACCAGACGTCACACAGACGTACCAGGCGTCACACAGACGGACAAGACGTCACAGACGGACCAGACGCCACACAACACGGACCAGACGTCACCCAGACGGACCAGGCGTCACACAGACGGACCAGACGTCACACAACACGAACCAGACGTCACACAGACGGACCAGGCGTCACACAGACGGATCAGACGTCAAACAGACGGACCAGACGTCACACAGACGGACCAGACGTCAAACAGACGGACCAGACGCCACACAACACGGACCAGACGTCACCCAGACGGACCAGGCGTCACACAGACGGACCAGACGTCACACAACACGGACCAGACGTCACACAGACGGACCAGACGTCACACAGACGGACCAGGCGTCACACAGACGGATCAGACGTCACACAGACGGACCAGGCGTCACACAGATGGACCAGACGTCACACAGGCGGATCAGGTGTCACACAACACGGACCGGACGTCACACAGACAGACCAGACGTCACAGACGGGCCAGGCGTCACACAACATGGACCAGACGTCACACAGACGGACCAGACGTCACACAGACGGACCAGACGGACCAGACGTCGTACACAAGGACCAGAGGTCACACAGACGGACCAGACGTCACACAGCATGGACCAGACGTTACACAGACGGACCAGGCGTCACACAGACGGACCAGGCGTCACACAACACGAACTGGACGTCATACGGACGGACCAGACGTCACACAGACGGGCCAGCCGTCACACAACATGGACCAGACGTCACACAGACGGACCAGACGTCACACAAACGGACCAGACGTCACACAGACGGACCAGACGTCACACAGACGGACCAGACGTCACGCAGACGGCTCAGACGTCACACAACACGGACCGGACGTAACACAGACAGACCAGACGTCACAGACGGGCCAGGCGTCACACAACATGGACCAGACGCCACACAGACGGACCAGACGTCACACAGACGGACCAGACGTCACACAGCATGGACCAGACGTCACACATACGGACCAGACGCCACACAGACGGACCAGGCGTCACACAGACGGACCAGGCGTCACACAGACGGACCAGACGTCACACAGGCGGACGAGACGTCACACAGACGGACCAGACGTCACGCAACACGAACCAGACGTCACACAGACGGACCAGACGTCACACAGACGGACCAGACGTCACACAGAGGGGCCAGACGTCACAGACGGACCAGGCCACACAGCTGCCAACACACACAGACGGACCTGAAATCACACAGCGGCCGACACACAAGAGTTGCCAAGTATCACATGCCTGCCGATGCAGACGCAAGCGCATGGCGCCTTCGAACGAAATCGACAACCATCTACCGCATCACCTCTCCGTGTAACACGATGCCACATGTGCTGATGAATGGTGGACAGTTCAAAGTAGCGCTATGCAGTCAAAACCGGAACAATGTACCTGAACTATTTACGTTCTGACTGTATAACCTGTTAGCTTTTTGCCCTTGAAGGAGGTATAATATCGAAACGTCGGACATTGTTATGAAATTATGTTTTAATCTCAGACAGAAACGGTAGATATAATTTGGATTGGAGAAATGAATATGTCGTAGGTGTGCGTAAGGACGCATACGTAGGCTATTGGCACGTGTACCATACGCTAGTGCAAATGTAAGGTAAGCAAATGTACGTAAACGCATTCGACACGAACGTAAATGTATGTGACCGCAAATGAACGTGAACGTAAGGTCAGAAAACTCAAATGCACGTGGGCGCAAATGTACGTCAACAATGTACGTACGCGCAAATGCATATACGGAAAGCGTACTTTAGCGCAGATTTGGCTGGTTACCAGACTCACGTTCGTATGCGTGATATACCGAATAATCGCCGTATGCGCACACATGCACACTTGTACGTAGGACAATAAACGTGCCGCAGATTGCGCAAGCGAACGCTTGTACCGAAATAGTGGAGTCTTGGACGATTGCACATAAGGGCGATGGCGCATAGCATATGCACGTAAGCAAATGTACCGAATTACAGATGCACGCAGGGGAAATGTACATAATCACAGATGTGCACAAGCAAGGGTAGATACGTGAAAATATGCATGGCACATGTTGAAATTCATAACATGATATACATTATAATATTTATGCATGGCGCACGGTGCATAGGCGAATATGTAAAGTAATGTGCATACGACACATATATGTACGTGAATGTACGTAAGAAAGGTTAGGATTCTAGGACGAATGTACCTAGAGTAAGAACGTATGCAAATTGCTCAGGACAGGAAAGTGCATTGGGGGAGAGGCGTCCGACAAAAAGTGATGGATTGGTGCTTTTGGGGCGCGCCGACTACTTGGACTATTTTGAACCCATGACGCACAGAAAGAGTATCAAGATTGAGATAAAGGTCAGGGTGGCAGTATCCAGGTTGGGTTAAAGTCAGTAAAGCCAGGACTGGAAGACCACGGAGTCGAGTCATGTTAGCCAAAGGCCTCTGAGCTGGGACGGTCGAGGTGGGACGGCTGGGACGGTCGAGTGTAGTGCGAGCCGAGCCTCCAGACCCATAGACATATGGCCAGGGCCTTTGCCATGGCCCCGATTACAACCCTGGTTCAGTTATCGGCTACTAGGCGCCGAGCGTCTGGTAGGTCGTCCTCCCCGGCTGCGGTGATACGGTCACGAACTCCGTAACGTGGTCAGCCGGTCATGGTCGTGTCATTATCACGACCACCCGTCGTGACGCTAAGCATGGCCCTGCTTCTTCCGGCTGACCGGGCCAGTGATGGTGGCGGAAAAGCCAAGCTGAAGTCCAAGGATCCAGGGTCGATGGTGCCAAGGGGGAAGGGGCAGCAGAGCGTCACATGACCTCCGCGCTCACCGAGCTGCAGCACCGATCCGTTGGCCACCAGCTGGCGGTGGCCGTCGGCGCGCAGCAGCAGCCACGACATGCCGGTGCCGTTCAGCACGGCCGGCAGCGGCGCCGCCGCCGGTGACGGACAGTAGCCGGTCCTCGGCCATGCCCGCCAGCAGCTTGTTCCACGTCTGACGAGAGCAGCGGGCGGTGAGTCGGCCGACAGCGGCGCTGTCAACTGATTGACTACGTGGGCTTAAGGGCGCACCGACTACGAGGTCATTCAGCGCCCAGAAGCTGTCAGCTGACATCAGCCGGGACAATGCACTGCAGCCGCCGGCGCCGCCGTCCAGAAACGGACCACACCCGTCGTCGACAGCGGTAGTTGTACAGTAGTCGATGGATGAGCGTTGCGTCTTATGCGTGATGCTTTTGAGAGAACTTCACGTGTAAACATGAATTCAACACGGCGCATGTTGTGCGTCATGTTGTTTGAGTTTCTGCTGTACGACATTGCCATATCCCAATGTCACTGTAATAGAGCTGTCTTCTTTGAATGCATCTGATTCTACCAGATGCTCAGGTAGAGCACCTTTGCTTACCTGACAAAGTCATGATGCATGATAAGAAGTCATATACAGCCTAGAGGTTTCATGAATGCAAAAGCTATGTAACCGTTTAGGACAATACAAGTGACTGCCGGAGAGCATGGTTGCAAATACCACATATGCCATGGTGGCAAGAGTCGTAAGAGTCCCTGTGGTAGCTCCAAATGTCCTGTGATAAATCACACTTGTCCAAGTGTGATTGTCAGATGTCAGAATCACAATCAATCAGAACAGCTCCTGTAATGACTGGATAATATTCTGTGATACATATGGGATATTCGAATATTCGATATTCGATTCGAAATTCGAAACCTTTTGCCCATAACCAAGTGATACTCAAGCATTGGAATGTAAAACATAGGCTACTATTAATACAGGGAACACAGTACAATGGGATTGTCATGAAGTGAACACATTACTGCACATCAATACCTCTCATGCACAACATCTGGATTTGTTGTGCATCAAAGCCAGGAAGACTCTACTAGGACTAGGACCAGCAAGACAAGATATAGCAGATACAAGTATTATAACATTTGTAAATACCACATACAGCAATATGTTAGTCAAAGCATTCCCTGTAATACATGCTGATACACAAATCCACTCACCAGGGTATTTCTGTCCAGAATGCCTTCAGTGTTGTACACATATACACCAAGAAAAAATGTCACACAGCTTAACACAACAAGGCAAGTCACAAAAACCATTAATGGAGGCCAATTCACGACCATATTTCTGAAAGCCATCCCTATTTTTGATGAATTTGCCATCATCTTATCTTCAGGGATCAGGGCTGAAACCAAAGTCAATATTGAATTGAAATACATTGTGACACAACACCAATATATTTCAAAATACCAACTAATGGAATACTGCAACCACGAAGTCATGGCATAACGTAAAAAACCTAACCCAAGCTTATAAGTTATCATCATGGGAAGCTATGAATGCTACCCATCCAGGAGATTTTGGGTGTTATCTGGTAACTTTGGAAGTTGTGATGAATGGATGTTATGATCATGGGGTCTTATGAATGTCACTCATCTGTTTATTGCATGATTCACAACACGCTTTATGCACATTCACAGCTAATGGTGCTGCCTACACTGCTACACTTGCTGGTGGGCAGCAGGATTGGGAAATGTCCAAAGTGGTGAGTGTTGAACTCAGGACCTTTGGTACCCAGAGCTCAACACCTTAACCACTTGGCCATCCCTGCCCAAAAATCACAGCCTCTGACATCACAGAATAAATGAAAGATATCACACAATGTATTAGTCATAGCAATTATGACATAGTAGCTTCATTTTAATTGGCAACATTTGTGGCAGACAACTTGAAATATTTCATGTTCCCTGCCACATTCTGCAGTTGGGAGCAATTGTTGGGGTTGTTGTGGTTGCCATTGGGTGGATACTACGTACTTGTTTAATACTGTGAATGCTATGGATGGAGATATTGGTAAGTAAATTGTGCTTTCCATTGTCCCTTACAAAATACCCTGCACTGCAATCCCCCCCCCCCAAAAAAAAGAAGAAAGAAGCAAAAACAGGAGTGTTGATTTGCATCCTTTTGTGGGCATCATGGCCACAACAATGTTGATCTTGGTCCTCAAATGTTGACTCTGGTGCTCCAATAACTTATGCTGTTTTATGTTGATTATTTTATGCTGATTGAAATACAGCATGCTACTTAGAAAACATAGGTGATACCAAACAGCACATTTTTGTTCTGAAAAGATACAGGATTGGATTTACCTGGATTGGATTTACCACCTCTTGCTGCAAGAATGAAAATTTGTGCCAGAACAAGATAGTTGGATTTCCTTCAACCATGCAAACATAACCTTCCATCACAAATATTGTGATTAGTTGATGCTGATACATTTCAAACCAAATTGTTTGAAAATGTTGCAAAGCCACTAGTCACCAATTGCATTGTCATACTAATACTTGCATCCATCATAAATGGCAAGCACATGGAGCTTGAACTGTATGTATTATTGCAGTTTAAGGTAACCACAAGACAAGTTTTACACACCTTTTACCTCCGTGAATTATACAAATTGGTTTGGTATTGGCAGGTTAGGTTAGATTATACTTTTGTTGTACATTATAAAATAGTTGTTTATTTTTAATTCAAAATGAGTTTTTCATCAAAAACAGCTAAGGTTAGGTTAGGTTTCTTTAAAGTTGATTTTTTTTTGAAAAGCTTAGAAATTGTCCATTAAAAAGAAGTTGCTTTCTTGCATGAAAGGTTAGGCTAGGTTGTGTTAGGTTATGCTCTATCTTTTTCTTTATTTTGAAGATTACTTTTTATTTTGCTATTTTTGCTATTTTACATGCTATATTACTGGTATTATTATCCTAAAAGGTGTTTTGTTTTTTTAGATTTTTTGTCAGAATACCATGTTTTTGAAGGTGACTAAGATGATGGGACCACATATTTTCTGTGCAAATATTTTTTTTTTAATTGAAAAAAGTTACAACTTAAAAACAAACTAATCTAACCCAGCCAAACCTAACTCATTTGTTTGCATTATGGAGGCAAATGTGTGTAAACATTTTTCTTGTTACCACCTTAAAGCACCATAATACCAAAGTCTAAAAAAATCTTCACAAAAATCTTCACAAAATAATTGGAATTAGTTTTCTTCAAAACCAGCTAGGTTAGGTTAGGTTAGGCTGGGTTAAGTTTCTTTTATAATTTCGATAATTCTCTGAAAATAAATTGTTCGACATTTTCGAATTTTGTTTTTGCATTTTTTTTCGGTAAATTTATCTTAAAAGGTGTTTTTGGGATTTTGATATTTTTTTGGGAACATGATGTTTATGAACGTGATTCGGAAGATGCAATCATTCGTTTTCTCCGTAAATGCTTACGTCTCTGTTAATCTTAGCGATAATATCTATAATGCACCATATATGCCACACTGCTGTTGTTTGTTGCATAATTTATCCATCACTCACCTGGCGCTTCTAAGGCGTGATTAAAGGGACATTCAACACTTCACGCAGTTGATTCAACACTTTTTCACGTCGAAAATGCTTCATTTCCACCTCTTTGCCACATAGATGACACACCACTACTATTCGACTACAACGCTGAAAAAAAAAACTAAACACACAACACGGCTAACAGCTGGCTTCTGCTCGGTCTCGTCTTGCCTCACGACTTCCAACAAATAGCATGATAATTCATAATTAAATAGGAAAATATAACCTAACCTAACCTAACATAACATAATACAATCTACTCTTATCTAAACTAATATAAACTCATATTTTAATTTAAAAACACAAGCGTAATGTTTATCGTGACGGACAGCGAAGTGATATTTAAAAGTCGGCTTCTGCTCAGTCTCGTCGTCTTTCCTCACGACTTCCAACAAGCAGTAAGCTAATTAATAATTCAATAGGAAAACCTAACCCGGCCTAACCTAACCTAACGTAATACAATCTACTCTTATCTAAACTAATATAAACTCATATATTATCATTTAAAAACACAAGCGTAATATTTATTGTGACGTCATCCATACATCACGGCCGCAAGCCGTGCTCTGCTTAGTTTTTTTCTGGCGTTCTGGTGGAATAGTAGTGGTGTGTCATCTATGTGGCAAAGAGGTGGAAATTAAGCATTTCCGACATGAAAAAGTTTTTGAATCAACTGCATGAAGTGTTGAATGTCCCTTTAATCATGTCTGAGAAGTGCCAGGTGAGGGATGGATAAATTATGCAACAAACAACAGCGGTGTGGCATATATGGCGCATTATATATATTATCGCTAAGATTAACAGTCATAAGCATTTACGGAGAAAACGAATGATCGCATCTTCCAAATCACGTTCATAAACATGGTATTCCAGAAAAAAATCCCAAAAATTCCCAAAACACCCTTTAAGACAAAAATACCTTTTTTCTCCAAAGGTAGGTTAGGCTAAGTTAGGTTAGATTATGCTTTTTTAAACATTTTTTATGCTCTTGCCTAATTTAAAGCCCATTTTTTGCATTATTGTGCTCAAAACCTGAAAAGTAAGCATTTGCACACAAAATAAGTGGTCTGATCATCTTAGTCACTTTCATAAACATGGTATTCCAAAGAAATTTTTTTAAAAACACCTTTGGAGACAAATTTACATTATTTACCCAATTCCAAGCCATTTGTCAGTGATGTTTTGCCTTCCAACTGAAAAGCATGCATTTGCAGAGGAAATAAGTTGTCACATCATGTTCAGCACATTCATGAACATTGCATTATAAAAAGAAATTCCAAGTAATCAGAAACTACCTGAACCTGCAAAATTAATCAAACTGCATTCATTCAATTCTCTCAATTTTCAGTCATTGTCAAGCTTGCATACACTCCAGTCTAGCAAACAACAATAACATTTTTACCATTGAGACATTGATATTTTGGACATATGACCTATAATTACCTTCAGCAGCCCACCCATCCAGCTAGTAACTTGATATTCACCCAAGCACTTACATGCCCAATGTACCTGCATACCTACCCAGGTACCTACCTACCTAGGTATATTCAATATTGATATGGCACACCCCAGTCCCATCAAGAGCCACACTTGAACCAA
Source organism: Ashinkailepas kermadecensis (assembly GCA_034440615.1). Classification (NCBI taxonomy): domain Eukaryota; kingdom Metazoa; phylum Arthropoda; class Thecostraca; family Neolepadidae; genus Ashinkailepas; species Ashinkailepas kermadecensis. The sequence goes on along the minus strand of JAOTOM010002577.1, from coordinate 25,189 downwards.
ATAAACCTGCCAGCTTACACCTGCTAACCTGCTACCTTACAGCTTGGTCAGCAATAATCTGCATGCACACTGCATTATAATCGTTATTCTTTCAGGAAACAATAGCCATTGCTCACATGTCATTCTGAACTAACCTTATAAAGCTACACCGGACCAACATCACATGTCTGGAGAACGTTTTTTTTGCCTTTGCGGCCTTTGACTAATCATTCGGCCAACAGGAGAATGGCCATGTAATTAGACACTAGTGCGCATGAGATGCCACAGCGAAAGAGAAGGTCGTGAGTAAGCCTGCAACCTGCAAATTAAGACTATCTTTCAAATTTTCAGAGCCAATATATGTTCATACATCAATATATTTTTAGAGGAAATAGCCTGATACCTAGAAGGTATCAGTTGTATAGTTTTATAACGTAAATATGGTTAATTTTAACATCCTAAGTGAAATTTGTTCACGCATCCATCACTATGATGCCACGAAATGCTGGGTGTGCATCAGAACAGCTAATGCTCGTGGCCGCCAATAATTAAAACATCTCGGAATTAAAAAGACTAAGCGTTCAAATCCTCTAAGTTCGGAGATACCATATGGGGAACATTCAGAACTTTTGCGGCTTCATGAACCGTTCAATTTCTCTAGATCAAAATATCTAAGGCATTTACCCAGTGGCGCAACCAGGATTTCAGTTCGGGGGGCGGGGAGCAGGGTTGGAGAGCGGGCCCCCTCGCAAGCGGGCCCCCCTCATGTTTTTAAAAAGTCTGCGGAAAACATGCACTTACTTTTGAGCGGGCCCCTATGTTTGTAAAACTTCGCAGAAATAAAAGCACTTTTCCTTTACGTGCCCCTTCCTCCTAGAGAAATAATATGATATATGTATACATGCAACACCGAACATACCTTTAACACCGAATCCTCATTCTGATTTAAGCCCTCATTCTGAATTAATTCCTTCTGACAGGCCGCCAGTACACCGCAAAACACAGCTAATAACATCGTGCAGCGCAGCTGCAGATGCTTGGTTTAATGCGGGCCCCTGAATCAAAATGGGCCCCGGTACGAGGCGGGCCCTGGTTAAAACGGGCCCCCAGATTTTCAGTTGGTTCAAAGGGCCCCTGATTCGAGCCACAGATCCGCTTCGCGGACCCCTAGCCAGGGCTCTGAGTAGGGTGGCCCACTCCGAGCCAGGGGCCCCCAAAAAATGTCGGGGGGCCATGGCCCCTTGCCCCCCCCCCTGGTTGCGCTACTGCATTTACCTATATCTATGGGCCAGACATACTTCCAGACTTTGCACACAATTCCCATGACGGCGCCGCGCACAGGGGCAACGCTCCAGCCTTCCCGCTGCTTTACGCATCGGAAGCCTCATCTCGGTCTTCGTGTTCGGGTTCGGGAAGGAGATCAGAGAGGGTCGCGCGCACGTGGTATCGCATGTTATGTGAAAACATGGGAGGCTGCTGACTGAGCCAACATTACGGTGCCTGGGCCCGACGCTCCAGGCTAAAGAAATCAATTGGCACCATTGTCAGATACCCGCTTCCGCAAGGTTCGTCAAAACCTCAAAACGTCTTTCCCATTATATCTGGCCCTGATTTTGCGCTCGAACGTATTAAATAGCTACTATGGTGACGCCACCATCGCCAGTCCGGAACGGGCGTGAGGCGTCCGCACCATGACAGTCGCCGGTCTGGCGAGTCAATGATCCAAGTACTCAAAACACGAGCAATAAAAAGCTCTAGGTGTTCAAAACCTCGAAGGTATCAAAACAACACACAAGCCACAAGAGTTCATACAGTCTAATCTGAAACGTGTTTAGAACCTCTAGCGATCTAAATATGTAACGTGTCAAAAATCAATAATCAAGAACTTTTTGCCTTCAAAGGTGCGATATTTCTCTGAAAGGTGTCACGTGAGGGGCTATATCATAACATCTACGGTTAATTTCGTACCAAAGTTCATAACGTCCAAAGTTCACAACATCCAAGGATCATAACGTCCAAAATTCGAAATAAAGTTTTTTTTAACAACAAAATGTCTCGGATAGGGTGCGTTCATGACGTCCAGGGTTCACAAGATCACAACCTCCAAAACTGGCTTCAGAGGAAGCGTTCATAACGTCCAAGGTTCATTTAGTATCAAAGTTCACTACATTCAAAAATAGTTCCTCAGTTGTCCGCTAGAGGAGTCAGCGAAGCACTGACGGTGAAATCGTGCGGCTGTGTCTCCGTTTTCTGTCAACAGGTGGCAGTGACAAACGTGGCGTGAGGTACACATTATCGTTCCATCCACCCCTTCCTCTGATGAAGTCTGCCTTCTCCATCGCACACCCCGGTACGTCCGATTTGGCATGTGTGTTATCTATCGCTGATAATCCACACCCCACCGATAAGCGCACCGGGGAAGCGTCTGGTCGGCCGGCCATCTGACCGCAAAAGGGCCGCGGACTGGCCGACCGGCCGACCGGCCGGGTCCATGCAGAGGACCGGCCATGTAGCCATTGTTACCAGTTTGATATGATGAGCAAATTTGAGCAGCCTATTCCTCAGCCTAACCTCATTATTGTTCACGAAGATTATAAATAGAAGAGGATCTAGAACGGAGCCCTGTAGCACACCAATCAGAATTATTCCATTAAGATTGATATCCATTTCATACCACCTTTTGCTTCCTTCCCCTTAGCAATGTTTAAATCCAGCCAAGCACTTTTCCATATGTCCCGTGCTGCTGATGAATGAAGTAGGAGACTCTGTTTGGAAACCTGCATGTATAGTTATATGGGGTTGAAAAACGATGAAAACCATGATGACAACTGTTTTAACCACTAGGACTGCATAATTAGATAAACACGGAGATTGATTCATCTCCAGGGCTAATCCTCTAGATGCCGATTGGCTATGTACTTCATGAAGTCATGTCTGCGCTCCGGCTGTGACGGCTAGTCATAGCCGGATATAACGAGTGGTTTAATAGGCACGAAACGCGGATATTTATGGCATTGTATTGAGAAAGACTATGTCAGATGATTGCCTGAGCGGTTGTTGGTGAATCCATTGGTGAATATATTGGACTGATATCTATGGTGGATTCCTGACCACGTACCAACCGCAATGACACGTAACTGTAAACCGGAGGCGGAGGTCTCGGGACCTGCATGTCAATATCGCTACCAGAGGAATCGAAGATCGTCGAGGAAGGATCACGACGGAACGTACTTAACACAACCAACCTGAATTGAAATCACAACAGAAACGAAGAGAGAAATAATGTTTTGCACCAGTATGTCACAATACATCTATTTGAAATCCACTCAAACGCTTCTTGAGTGTGCTCTTTAAACCAAACCGAATGAAATTGGCCAAGACCGCCATATGGAATGGGCCATTCCACGACAAATCGACAATTGAAAGGGCCAAAATCACACTGAATATTTTATATTTTGATGAAAATATTTGTGTGACGTTATCTGTTGCGCCGAATCCAGCTGTGCCATTTTTAGAAAGATCAGGTCAACGGTCAAAGAGTTATAGCCTCGGGAATTTTTGAGATGTCACCTAATAAGGGCGTATTTTCAAGTCTTTAACTCAATGAAGAACAATCTGAATAGTGCAAAAGTATATGTCGGTGTCAACTCACAATGATCCACTGTATCTTTTCGCTATTTAAAAATTTTCGCTTACGGGATATATGAAATCGTGACATCGTGACATAAGGTCACGTGACCTATTTTACCTTTCGGGACAGTCACAATGCGATTTAAAGAAGTGCATAAATGAAGTTCGATAGAATCATTCGAAGCCAATAAATTAAAACTAAGGTTTTGCTCTTAAAACTCTATATATCCGTTCAAAATGGGAGACATCGCGGAGTTTCTGCCACCAGATGGCAGTCCAGGCGAGTGTGACACGAAAAGCAGCAAGCTGCGGGCCGTTAACGCTTGGAGTGTGTGCTGAGGCGTTGTTGATGCTGGTTTTTAACAGTTCGCGCTTAATATGTCAGTAACCATTTTATTGGATGGTTACTTGCTATGTCCCTACATCCAGTGGAGCAGGTGGGGATAAGTTCCCGATCGATAAATCCGAGAAAAGGCATGGATTATGAAAAATTAAAGAGAAGCCTCCTTCAAACTATCTAAGCACTGCCGTGTAGGTATCCATGTGCGGCACATTTCGAAAAGTCTGATTGTATTGCTTAGATGTGGCATGATGAGTATTTCTAGACAAACATGAATTATGCTAATGTTTGCTTACCGAATGCCGACGATCTTCCTCATGACTATGTTTCAATGCCTTACGGTCGGAGCAGTGCCTGGAAGGACACTTGCCCTCCCCCTCCCCGTGTTGGGTGTGCCCGTCCAATAATTCCAACTTCTAATATTGGGCCTTAATGTGGCATCCCCCAAGACATTTGGACCTGACCATTGCCTTCATGTATTGTGCCCTCTAATAATATTGAGAAACCTACACCTACCTATGCAAGGCAGCTACCAGGGGCATTGTTGTGTATGCCTCAAGAGTGCAACTACCCCATGGGCGGATAAATGAGAGCACTGGGGGCATGCCCCGATGGAAAGATGGTGCCCGTCTGACCGAAGTACCTAGCTGGGAATACTGGAGTGCAAGGACCCCCCTCGCTCAATTTTCAGCCGAAGACGCTGCTCTGAGGAGAAATGCGTCCTCTTGAGGGTAAACGGTGCCGTTTTCAATATGGTCGAGTGCACACATCCCTCCTCTCAACATATATTCAGGAAAATGCGCACCTCCAGGGACTTTTGCAGCGGCGGGCCTTCGAGGAAATGTCGCCCCACCCCCAGACGAGTGTCGCCATGGACATTTCTGGATCCGCCTCTGACCTGTCCGTGTGCGCAATGTTGAGATCCCCTGGCCGAAGCTAGGTCTGGAAAACTCACACTACATCATGCACAGTGATGTTAGTTTGAAATATAAAATTTGATAATTTGGTTGGGAAATTACACACAGGCAGGAACAATTTTGTAAATTGTTATGGCTTACCTCCAGACACGTAATATTCCTTTTCCACATTTGCATTAACCCATGACAAAAACAAGGCAGATGGTAGGCCAAAAATATATGCTGCATACATGATGGAATGTAATAAGAGATCAACCATTAAACGATATCTTGTATTATGCACGAAACATCACATCAACCGCTGAGGACATCAGGAACACAATTCAGATCACATCACACGATATACAGGTCTCATTAGCGGCGGATCCAGGAGCCAATGGTGCCGCGCCCACCCATCATGCAAAGGGCGATGGCAAGTCGGGTTAACTAAGATTATCTTTGATAAGTTTAGTTTGTGTAAGCAGGGATATATGTTGTTGTTTATTCAGTGGGAGTGTTACTAGATCAGGAGTTAAAGTACAATAAACTAGATAGCTCTTCAATGCTTGGCTACATAAGTTGCTAGCTAGCTTTGCAACTGAGTTAGTAAAAGTTTACCTTAACTAGACTAAGTAATAACAGTAGCAAACAAAAAATGCAAGGTGACTGTGGGAAGTGTAAGTGTATTGTAGTCATTGGGGAATTGAGTAAGAAAGTAGACATGTTAGCAAGGGAGGTGGAGCGCCTGAAGTATTTGGTGGCAGGGCCCATCATAGGAAATGTCAGCCAGGCAAGCCAGGTGATAGGGGAGTCTAGGAGTGATAGGGGTGGAGATAGTATGGGTCCATGTTAATAGAGAGTGGAAAGTAGCTAGACGCCAGAGTACAAGACTAGCTTTAAGGAAAATTGACAAAGGCATTGAAATTAATAATCGGGGTTTGAGGTATTGCAAGAGAGAGATAGTAATGCTGCTAGGGAGGAAGGTAGGAATGACGGGTCGTACTAGAAACTGGATAGAATCCGTGACGTCGATGCTGACCTCACCTCGTGTGTGACGTTCAGCAGAAATGCCTAGTAAAGACGTCCGTAAAGTTGGCACACGTATTCATATTCGTATTCAGCACACACAACCGATTGCACCCAAATTATCGTCCATGGTCAAACCGACGTCGCTGTTTACGAATCCGAACTTCGTTTTGCGTTAACTGCAACCGTTTGACCTCGACATAATAAAATGTCAAGGTCAACCAGCGGGACAGCTCTAACTTACAAATAAAGGCGAGAACATACATGCAGTCGCTATTTCCAGATAGCCCATTACAACGCGCAACTTTTAATCATAACTTTACTTCGATCCGGGTCAAATGTCAAGGTAAAAAATCACTTAGAATGACGGGGACAGCTATAGCTCATGCACGATGACATGCACACTACCAAATTGTTACTAGCAGAAGAGGTGATCACCGTGCACAACTTTCAGTTGCATACTTCATTGGGTCACGGTCAATTACAAAGGTCAGAATGCATTAAAAACTACGAGAACGGTTAAGCCTCCTGACATATGCGACCGATGCGCACAAAAAGGGCATTGACGGACAGCACCTGGCGGTGTGCATCATTTCATCGCACATTGCGGCAGGTCAAGGTCAATCATGAAGGTCAAAAATGTCCTAGAATGATGGGGACAGTCATAGCTCCCCAGCTAAGGAATATCTATCCTTGTAATCGTCATTGTCATGTGCCTTAGCTGGGGAGCTACGACTGTCCCCATCATTCTAGAGCATTTTTGACCTTGATGATTGACCTTGACCTGCCGCAATGTACGATGAAAAGATGCACACCGTCAGGTGCTGTCGGTCAATACCCATTTTGTATGCGTCGATCCCATATGTCGGGAGGCGCAACCGTTCCCGTAGGTTTTAATGCATTCTGACCTTTGTAATTGACCTTGACCTAATGAAGTATGCAACTGAAAGTTGTGCACGGTGATCACCTATTCTGCAAGTAACAATCTGGTAGTGTGCATGCTATCGCTCATGAGCTAGAGCTGTCCCGGTCATTTCAAATGCACTCTGACCTTCAACTTGACCTTGAGCAGTGTAAAAATATGACTGAAAGTTGGGCACAGTGGTCAGCTCCCTGACAATGACGATTGCAAGGATTGATGTGCCTTAGCTGGGGAGCTATGACTGTCCACATCATTTTAGGATATTTTTTACCTTCATGATTGACCTTGACCTGCCGCAATGTGCGATGAAAAGATGCGCACCGCCAGGTGCTGTCCGTCAATACCATTTTTGTGCGCATCGGTCCCATATGTCAGGAGGCACAACCGTTCCCGTAGTTTTTAATGCATTATGACCTTTGTAATTGACCTTGACCTAATGAATAATGCAACTGAAAGTTGTGTACGGTGATCACCTCTTCTGCTAGTAGAAATTTGGTAGTGTGCATACTATCGCTCATGAACTAGATCTGTCCCGTTCATTTCAAGTGCACTATGACCTTCACCTTGACCTCGATTGGTCTAAAAATATGATTAAAAATTTCGCACAGTGGTCAGCTCCCTGATAATGACGATTACAAGGATTGATGTGCCTTAGCTGGGGAGCTATGACTGTCTCCATCATTCTAGAACATTTTTTACCTTGATGATTGACCTTGACCTGCCGCAATGTACGATGAAAATATGCACACCGGCAGGTGCTGTCGGTCAATACCAATTTTGTGTGCGTCGATCCCATATATCGGGAGGCGCAACCGTTCCCGTAGGTTTTAATGCATTCTGACCTTTGTAATTGACCTTGACCTTATGAAGTATGCAACTGAAAGTTGTGCACGGTGATCACCTATTCTGCAAGTAACAATCGGGTAGTGTGCATGCTATCGCTCATGAGCTAGAGCTGTCCCGGTCATTTCAAGTGCACTCTGACCTTTTACGGACAGCACCTGGCATTGTGCATCTTCTTGTCGCACATTGCAGCAGGTCAAGGTCAATCATGACGGTCAAAATTGTCCTAGAATGATGGGGACAGTCATAGCTCCCTAACTAAGGCACATCAATCCTTGTAATCGTCATTGTCAGGAAGCTGACCATTGTGCGCAGCCTTTAGTCGTATTTTTAGACCGCTCCAGGTCAAGGTTAAGGTCACAGTGCACTTGAAATTACCGGGACAGCCCTAGCTCATGAGCGATTGCATGCACACTACCAAATTGTTACTTGCAGAATAGGTGATCACCGTGCACAACTTTCAGTTTCATACTTCATTAGGTCAAGGTCAATTACAAAGGTCAGAATGCATTAAAACCTACGGGAACGGTTGCGCCTCCCGACATATGGGATCGACGCACATAAAATGGGTATTGACCGACAGTACCTGCCGGTGATCATCTTTTCATCGTACATTGCGGCAGGTCAAGGTCAATCATCAAGGTCAAAAATGTTATAGAATGATGGGGACAGTCATGGGTCCCCAGCTAAGCCACATCAATCCTTGTAATCGTCATTATCAGGGAGCTGACCACTGTGCGCAACTTTTAGTCATATTTGTAGACCAATCGAGGTCAAGGTGAAGGTCATAGTGCACTTGAAATGAACGGGACAGATCTAGCTCATGAGCGATAGTATGCACGCTACCAAATTGCTACTAGCAGAAGAGGTGATCACCGTACACAACTTTCAGTTGCATGCTTCATTAGGTCAAGGTCAATTACAAAGGTCAGAATGCATTAAAAGTAACTATATATCAGCACTTTATCAGGTATGCTACCGGTTCCAGTTACCGGAACCGAGCCGACGCAATCTGCTTCACGAAGAAAGGGCTGAAGCACACGAATGAAACATGGAAACGCTTAGGTTCACAATACAGCCTTCTTTACCTAGAGGGACGCCTGCTTAGTTCAAACGGATATCTTTTTATGCATACTCCAGAAGGGCACCTATCTAGTCCAGAGGGGTGCCTGCTTCCCATGCTCACTTGCCGCATGGGCACCTGATCAAAATCATGCCTGTTTACTCTAGAACAAGAGCGTCTGGATAATCCAGAACAGTGTATTCGTAGCTCTCAACTTCAGTGTAATCCCGTCGACACAGATCAATTAGTGCATGAACATGCTGATCGGACCGCTTTTAGGACGCACGGACAAGCCGCGATCCTGTAGGCTTGACAGCTGTCACATCTCGTTGCCAGGATCATACATGGCGCAGTTTTTACGTTGTACGTGCTCGGTACATTTGTTGTGATATTTGTAGGAAACTGTTTCATCACCGTGTCCAGGAAGGAAAGGCACAGTGATACAAGAAACGACATCGTTCTTCGGATTGTGATGTTTGTAATGTGTTCGAACACAATATATGCTTTTGGATGTCGTAGCTGGAGTTTTGTTTTCAAATAAATGAATGAAATGAATGGAAGATTTATATTTCTTTTCCAATTTATTTCACTGGGAACATCCTTGGGTAACAATTATGCTCATCTTCTCATAATACATTGAGCAAAGCATCTAGTAAATCAAGGAAAGGCAACACACCGTGCCTTATTAAATCTAACCCTGTTCCTATTCCTAACAGCAAACGTTTCATCAATCTGTCTTTCATACAGAAATCGTGGCTTCAAAATTGCAACACCAACATACCAGCCGGCACGTATAATATGCTTCCCCACGACAGCACCATGACTCACAAAATCATTCCTATGCAAACCCAATAAAACCTCCTTTTTCCAAACATGAAGTCACCAACTGCAGCTAAGAATATCAACTATTCATCTGAGTGAAAAGTTAACCAGAAAGAGTAAAAAGTGGACCAGAAAAAAGAAAAGTGAAAGAAGAAGTGGAATATGGAACCAAAACCAGCGAACTTATGCGCGAAGTGACTGGACTCAGTAGTGGACATTTACGCTGGTTATTCCTGTCGGTACTTGCACAGCACAGTGAATGGACGCCTGAAAAAACTGAGTGAGTCAAAAAGTGACAGGACCTTTATCGGTAGTGACTTCCCTTTCATCAAGCATTAGCTACTGCTCGTGGTTTATATTCTGTCCGACACTGCAGCGGAGAAGGCAATGAGTTGACTGGCGCCTTGATGCCGCTCGCAACTCATGTGCATCTAGCAATAGTGCTCTGCCTCGTCTATCTACAGCTCTATCAATTTTCATCATGCATACCAACATCATCAGGCTGCTGCTATCCATCGCCCTGGTTCAAATATTTACCGCCATCACGTCCCCCCGGTTATCCGGGCTCGCAACGCGTAAGCAGTCGTCTCGTCCGTGACGTCATCACCGCCGAGGCCTTCGTCCCCACCAGTTAGTACCAGCTACACCACTCCCGAGCGGCCAGATCGACCGAAGGGAGCGTCGCCGTTACAAAAACAGCGCCTAGGAAAACACGTCGGAGCAGGCGCGGCACCAGGGCCGGCAGAAGACGCGGATCGAGGGGCGGAACTAACCACGTGGCGGCTCAACAGCACAAAGGGCAGCTTCACCTGGGATTTATCATTGTTCAGTCTATCAAACCTAAACTACTTGAGCTACAACACGACCTTCGTTCTTACTGTTTATACCTAACTGTGGTGACTGAGACCTGGTTGCGACCCCCACGCGTCTCATTAACTTCCCCGGTTACCAAGTAAGCACACACGACCGATTGCACCCAAATTATCGTCCATGGTCAAACCCGGGCCCCCACGAAGTTGGTTTGGTAGCGGGCTTGAAGGCTTCCCTTCACCATTGGTTTACATGCAATTTTACCGTTTTTCTCTACGCTCTTTTGCATGTTTTATGGCAATATAGATTACTTTGACGTATACCAATTGAAAGACCTATTCTTCAGCTTCAGCAAAATGTATCCTAAATTACCCAGTAACAATCTTCCTGCCTAACAATGTGCCGTTTCCGGCAGGCTGACCATCAAGTGCCTCCAAAATAAAGGGATTTTTCCCGATATTGGTAGGCTCCCTCTACCGTCCGTTTTAGCTGGTCAAATTGTCACCCCCGTTCAAGAGCGAAAGAAAGGACAGACAGAGGGGGGGGGGAAGCTAAGTGCGCCTTAGCTTCTTCCCCTCAGTGGCAGGAGAGTTTCCGAAACGTAACCACAGAAGACCGCCTGAAATGATCTGACCGCCCCTAGACCGCACTAGGAGGCTCTCTGTCGTCATAAGAGGTCACATAGCCGCGACAGGAAACCAATAGCTGCCACAATAGGCAGGGACGGATCCAGGAATTTTCATGTTGGGGAGGGGACACGTGTTTGGAGTGGCGCCACCGCGAAAGTAGCTTGAGGGGTGCCTTTCCTGCCGAGAGGCGCCTGTGGCTGAAAAAAATCGAGGGTGTTGGGGTGCACTCGAGCCTTCGCGGAGGGACGCATTTTCCTAGTCGAAGAGACGCCACCTTTTATGGGGGGAGGGGGCACATGCCCCAACTTCCGTCCCTGGATCCGCCACCGACAGGAGGCCCCATATAGCCCACGTAATATATATTTGTGTATTTGTATATATATATATATATATATATATATATTATGTACTGAACTGGGGCGGCAAGGGAACACACACGCCAGCAGGTAAGGCTACCACTGATGGTGGCCTCAGCTGAGATACCCCTCGGGCAAATGACGTCGCAGGAGCCGACGGGACGGCTTCGGGAACGGATACAGCAACGGCATCACTCGCGACCTGATCTGGTCATTATGTGAATGACCTATCGGCGGTCCGCCAACTTGACCGTGCACGCCTGACCCGTTGTCTGCACGATGGTCGCTGGCAGCCGGCGGCTGTGGAAGGCTGACGTATTCCTATTTATATATTTATTTATTTATTTCACGATACATGGCCTCCACGTGCATTGGCTATTATGGACAGTCCTCTGCAATTTGTTTTGAAAATCACATTTTAAAATCATATTTAGGCAATCCGGCATCCGTAGGTTTTAAGTAATCCAATATTAGTGCGTTTAAGTGATTCAACATCGGTAGGTGTTAGGCCGTCGAACATCAGTAGGCTAGGTTAGGTTGCATTAATATTTATTGATAATTGTATGTTATTTTTCATTATATACCACCACACCCAAAACCTTTTCCCACACTTCCCATATGTTGTTGAGGTGGGATAGCAGGTACATGTAGTCAATTTTCTTCTTGCTTTTTTAAAAGTTATTTCAATGTTTTTGATATTATTTTCTTGGACTGATTTCTTAGATAGAAGTACTTGAACTTAAAGTGCTTATATCCTTGGAAGTTTTCATTTTCCAAAGGAACAATCAGAAATCAGAAATCAGAAATGACCAGAAAAACAACATTGTGATAAAAAACGGCCCAGAGGCTTCTTATGCATGTTTGCCATTTTAATTATGAATATTGGGGTTTTAGGGTGCGTCAACCCCATTGGGTTATATTTCACCCATAACAAGATTGCCTAAACACGCGTCATACTCACAAACGAATATAAAACATCGGTAGCTATTAAGGCGCTTGATATAAGATCTGGGGAAACAAATAATCAGTTAGGCAGGTGCATGTATTACCGATTACGTCAAATCCCATCTCCGCAAGGAAGCACAAAACTGCTCCATTGTGTATAAATCGGGAATAATCTCCCAATAAGTCCTTCAACCTCAGAGCATTCGCATCATATCCGAAGTGGCGCCTACGTTCTTCTGTGTATGCTTGGCACGCCACCAGCACATGGTGCACAGTCAGTGCGGCATTACACCTAACACATTTCGGCCTGTCGTCCCCGCACAATAAATACCTATGTGTTGCTAGAGTGTGACCAATTCTGAGACGACAGATGACTACCTCGTCCCTTCTAGTTTGGCTGAAGGACGTTGGCCACGGAGCTAACTATGGTTTGATTTGCTTTAATTGGTTGAACTCCACTTGGTCCCATTTGCCCTGCCACTGTCTGAGAATAAATGATGAGATAATTGGGTAGTAGTCACTGGCAAGAAGTGGGAAAACGCGACTTCTTGGCGTTTGTGCTGCACGCCTTGCAGCCCTGTCGGCCAGCTCGTTACCACGGATTTCGACATGTGCTGGAATCCAGCAAAATATGACCTGTTTTCCCATGCGATGCAGAGAAGTAAGGTGCGATAAAATGTCTCGTACGATGACATGTTGCTGGTTAAAACTGCGCAACGCCACAAGACTGCTCAGAGAATCAGTCAAAATAACATGCAAAATATCGTCGTCAACCTCGATGTATGCAAGAGTTTTGCTGATGGCCATCAACTCCGCAGTGAAGACCGTGGCGTGTGGCGGCATTTTACACAAATCCTATAATTGTTGATGGAAAGAATCAACCTAAATAGGCATCACTCACTTGTTATCTCATGATAACCTCTCCTTTATACTAAGTTTGAGACAACATATACTTAAAATACACAGGTCAGGACATCGAGCAATCGTGCTCCAATCACTTAAACAAAACCTATATAATGTTATTCCAAAAGGCTTGATACTTTTTGTCAATAAAGTTGAACATGTGTTCCTATGACAAGAACTATGCTATTTTTTCAACAAAAATGATTATGCTTGTATTCCAGACTAAGTTTTGATCATAGAACAGATATAGTGGGCTGGATCCAGCCCACTATATAGCAGAAAAAAACTTGTTCAACTGTAAATGTATCTAATGGATACATTTGTCACCTGATATCATTCTTTGTCCAGTCTGTAAAAATGTAGCTCATGAATGCACCATTTCAGTCAGCAGATCTGACCCAAATCATCTATTTCTCATACCTTTGACCCAAATTTAGTGTAGCTACAACTTAGTGGTAAATGCTTGACATGAGGGTCTTATCGTGATTGTTATTTCGGTGTACAAAGAACATATTTTTTACCAACAAGGACACAAATTCGTTGAAAAGCAAAATAATACCAAAAATGAGGGCTTTAAATTGGTTCATATACAATAACTACTTATTTAAAGCTTTAGAAATTGCAAGGTAACCTAGCATAAAATTAGCTAGCCTAATCTATTTTCTCAGAGAAAAGTATCAAAATCTTGACATAAAAGGATTAGCCTAACCAGGCCTATCCATCTTTTTCTTTGGTGGAGGAAAAACATTGTCAACATGCCAATCCATACTACAGGAAATCAGACTGCAACTCATGGAAAGTTTCAGGAAGGCATTCATAACATGATTGCATTGTACATAAATATTAAATTAGGCATGTATCGTCAATAATCCATGCAAAATTAATCAAGGAATAATGCACCGTGCCCTTAGTCTAGCTGGCCTAGAAAAAGCTATGTTTTCAATGACTGTTGTATGTCAATGTAGGTAGATATGTACATGTTTGGAAAAATACGCTGCTCGTGGATTTTTGGAATCCAGAACACTACCCTCTTCAGAAAATTGTTTCTTGTTTTCTCATCTGGAGGTTGAATCTCCTAAGTTACCTCCTAAGTTTGACAATGAGCTGCTGTGATCAAGTAAAAGTGCTCAAAATTCACCGAGAGGGGGTGCAGATTGAGTTACGATGCATAAGGTTTTAAAAAAATATTATCCATACTGGATGACTACAAAATATTCCTCTCAACATGCAAGATTACAATGCACAAATCCAACCTTGCCAATGCATGAGAAAAATATGTGTCGTAACAAATGTTCAATGGAAAGAACAGGACAATATTAATAACTCAGTCAGCGGAAGATAAATATACTTGCTTGTAGAGGAAGCAAAATAAAAGAAACCATTGCGTATGATTTGAAAAAAGTATTCTGCAACCATATTGATACCATATTAAAAACATTCGGATGACGTCATGCGGGCTTGAAGGAAAACTTCGATGTACCTTCTAGTAAAGGTATCTTGGTCAAACCGACCTCGCTCAGGATGTGTTGGGAAGAACAGTTACGTTTATGCCGCAGCTCAGACAACAAACACCGCTCTCTTGTTGATATGGTATAGAGGTTCAATTATTATTAAGGAAGTAGGTAGGTATGTTTCTGCCTGTTTATTAGTAGAAAGAAGGCTACCTAATATTGGAATATTCACAAATACACCCGCCAATGTTGATGTTGTAAGTATGCACTACAAGTATGGTGTAACTTTGTTGTTTATGCACCATACATTTGGTATGAATGTTTGAACAGGACAAATGCTTGCATTTTTGTTGAATGGATTGTATTGGATTTACATCTCATTTTAGAGAACTCCACATGCTTGGTGTGTGCTTAGCATGCTGGTTCCATTTGCACCATTTGCATATTGAAATATTTGATTTTGATGTTAAATTGATACATTCATTTTATTACTGATCTGGTAAGAAAATAGCATTACTGGTTTAATTAAAACATTACTGGTCTGTGTAAGAAATTGCTTTTGTGTTGAAGACATTGCTTGCCCTGGTTAAGAAAGTGTGCTGAAGTACATATGCTTGATTGTTGGAGTTTATAGATAGTTAGATGCTTATAGATGCTTGATAGTTGAAGTTTGTAGCTGATGGGAGTTGGTATAACTAAGATTATATTTGCTTAGTTTAGCTTGCAAAAGCAGATATTTATTTTGTTGTTTATTCAGTGTGAGTGTTATTCCATTTTCTAGTCTTGTGGTGTAGTCTTTTTGGTGTTTAAGTTTAAGATTTAAGTTTAGAGAAGAAAAAAAAATGCAAGGTGACTGTGGGAAGTGTAAGTGTATGGAAGTAATTGGGGACTTGAGTAAGAAAGTAGATATGTTAGCAAGGGAGGTGGAGCGCCTGGAGTGTTTGGTGGCAGGGCCCACCATAGGAAATGTCAGCCAGGCAAGCCAGGTGCAGGAGCCTAGGAGTGATAGGGGTGGAGATAGTATAGACCATGATAGTAGAGAGTGGAAAGTAGCTAGACGCCAGAGTACGAGACTGGCTTTAAGGAAAATGGACAAAGGCATTGAAACTAATAATAGGTTTGAGGTACTGCAAGAGAGAGATAGTAATGCTAAAGAGGAAGGTAGGAATGACCAGGTAGCTGAGGATAGAGAGGGTGAGGTTTTAGTTATAGGGGACTCAAGAGTAAGGTACATGGACCATACTTTTTGTAGCAGGAACCCCAACAAACGGATTCGTGTTTGCTTCCCAGGGGCCCAGGTAAAGGATGTTGGTGATAGGATAGAAGGAGTAATGAAGGGTAGTGGAGAGAGTACAACAGTAATTGTGCAGGTTGGTGTAAATGATGTAGGAAAAGCAAAAACAGAGGAAACAATACAAGAGTATAGGGCTTTGATAGGTAGGCTAGCTGTAAGTAGGAAACAAGGAATGGTAACTTCCATCCTCCCTATGGTTAACGCAAGCATAGAGTGGTACTCAAGGGCCATTGGGCTGAATACCAGGGTGGCCAAGATTTGTAAGGAACTTGGGGTGGGGTTTTTGGATTTGTGGGGGAGTTCTGGGGGAAGACTGAAATGTTTGCATTAGATGGGTTACATTTGAGCAAGAGAGGAGTTGAATTGCTCAGCAATAGGTATGAGGAGGCTCTCAATAGGAAACAGGGAAACTCGGCAGGTCATGGGGGGATGTAGCTGAGAGAGAGAGAAGTCTTGCAAACAAGGGAAGGAATGGTTTATCATGTTTTTACGTCAATGCCAGAAGTGTTAGGAACAAAATTGGGGAACTGCATGCTTATATGTTGTCTGAAAAGCTAGATTTGGTATGCATAACAGAGGCATGGGTTAATGAAAGCATTTTTGGAGACAACTTGCAAGAATTCGAATTGACAGGCTACAACATGCATGCTTATCAAAGGCAGGCAAGGATAGGAGGAGGTATACTGTTGTATGTCAGACAAGTAATGAAATGTCATTCCATAGAAGATAGTGTACATGATGAAGGTGTAGAATCCTTGTGGTTAGATATCATTCTGAAAAATGGAACACAATTTAGGGTTGGGGCATTCTATAGACCTCCAGACCAGAATGAAAACACGGACAGGTTGATGCAGGAATAGATAAGTAGGAGAGTACAGGAGATAACTGTTTTGTTGGGGGATTTCAACATAACAGGATTGGGAAGCAAAACTATGAGTCTAAACAAATCAGGAAGAAGCTTCATGGATTGTTTTGAGGAGAATTTCTTTTTTTTCAAATGATACAGGAACCTACAAGGGAAAAGGAAATATTAGATCTTGTGCTTACTAATGAGGAAAATATTGTACAAAATGTGAACATAGGAGAGACTTTGGGTAATAGTGATCACAACATTATACGCTTCTCATTGTATGTTGGAAATGTAGGAACCAATAAGACATTGATTCCAAATTTTGCTAAGGGGAATTACAATGAGTTCAGGATCTTCCTGAATGAAATTGATTGGGAAGACTTATTGAAAGGCTTAGATGCTTATGAAATGTGGAGAATGATAAAATATAAACTATTTCAAGGTCAGGATAGGTTCATTCCCAATAGGCAAATTAGATTAACCAGGGTTAAGCACCCTTCATGGCTGACCAGGGAAGTAAAGCATTTACTGGAGTCAAAGAAGCAGGCATTCAAGAAACTAAAATATGCTAACTCTGAGGTAAACCTCAAATCATATCAAATAGCTAGAAATAAAGTTAGGAGGTGTGTTAGGGCATCTAAAAGACTGGCTGAAATCAAATTAGCTCGGGAATGTTCAGCAGGTAATGCTAAGAGATTCTTTAGTTTCTACAAATTTAAGGCTAAAAAGTGTGGTGTAGGACCACTGGAGGTAGATGGGGAATTAGTGGTTGATGATTGTGATATTGTGGAATCCTTAAGCAAGCAATTCTCATCAGTCTTTACTCAAGAGAATTCTAGTAGAATAGAAACAACTGAATCATATGCCATGACAGGTGATAGGTTGGAGTATCTTACAATAACTACAGAAGCTGTAGAAAAGCAGTTGCAGAATATAAAGCCTAATAAAGCTTCTGGACCAGATGATATATATGCTAGGGTTTTAGTAGAGTGTGCTAAAGCTTTAGCAGTTCCTCTAGGTATACTTTTCAGGCGGTCTATGGAATACTCTGAAGTGCCTGAAGATTGGAGAAATGCAAATCTAGTTCCAATTTTCAAAAAGGGAAGTATGAAGTGTGTAGGGAACTACAGGCCAGTCAGTTTGACCTCAATAGTTTGCAAGGTACTAGAAAATCTGGTTAAACAGAATGTTCAGATTCATCTTGATAGGCACAATCTTTTAAGGGATACTCAACATGGATTTCGATCTCGAAGGTCTTGTTTAACTAACCTTTTGGAGGTCATGGAGTATGTTACTAAAGAAGTAGACAATCAAAACAGGATGGATGTTGTGTACTTGGACTTTAGCAAAGCTTTTGATAAAGTTCCACATAGGAGGCTAATTCATCAACTACAGCAACATGGGATTGTTGGAAAAGTTCTAGGTTGGATTGAAGCATGGTTGAGGGGAAGGAAACAAAGCGTAATGTTAAATGGATGTAAATCTGATTGGAAGGATGTTCTGAGTGGAGTACCACAGGGCTCTGTTCTAGGGCCACTTCTCTTTATCATCTTTGTGAATAACATTGAGGTAGGGCTGAGGAATAGAGTGTTCAAATTTGCTGATGACATCAAGCTGGTAGGAGTGGCAAACAGTTGTGATCAATCTAGTAATATTGAACTAGACTTGGAGGACCTAAAGAAGTGGGCTGATCAATGGCAGATGTAATTCAACTATGACAAGTGTAAGGTTATGCATCTGGGGTCTGGAGGTGAGACTTTCAGATATACAATGGGAGGGAGGGAACTGGATGTTATGGAAGAGGAAAGGGACTTATGTATGTTGGTTTCAAAAGACCTTAAAGCAGAGAAACAATGTAGCTCGGCTAGGAACAGGGCACTCAGAATGCTGGGACTCATTAATAGAAGTGTAATGTATAAGAGCAAGGAAGTCATGAAAAAACTGTACTTAGCATATGTGCGACCCCACTTGGAATATTCTGTGCAAGCTTGGAGCCCCTACCTAGAAAAAGATATAGACAAGTTAGAAAGAGTGCAACGCAAAGCAACTAAACTCATCAGTGGACTAGGTAGCTTAGAATATGGAGAAAGGCTTGTGGCATTAGATACGTACTCACTGAAGTATAGGAGATTAAGGGGGGACATGATTGAAATGTACAAAATTGTTAAAGGACTAGATCAGGTCAATTTAAATGGTGCTCTTCAGTTTAAAGTATCACACAGGGGTCACCAACTCAGGTTTGACAAGTTGAGGTGTAGGACAGTTAAGCGACAGCAGGTCTTCAGTCAAAGGGTTGTTGATCAGTGGAATGGGCTGCCTGCTGATGTTGTGGGGAGTTCCTCATTGAATGTATTTAAAGGTAGGGTGGACAAATTTTTTAGACAGCAAAATCTTGTTTTTGAGTTATAATTTGGATGGATGGGGTGATATTTACGTTAAATGTGCACGGCACAGACCCCTTTAAGCAGGGGCTATGGTAGCACAATGGGATGATGGATGGGAGGATGGGAGGAGATTGCGGTTGTTGAGGGTGTTATGCAATAGCAAGTGGATGATGCTAGATAAGCTGGGATATATAGCTTCCTAGGAACTTGGGATAAAGGATTGATTGGGGTGAGAATATGTACATTTCTAGTACCTTTTCTAGATAGGCTTAACCCAGATGGGCCCCTGTGGCTCTTATTAAGCCTTAACACTTTATGACTTTATGATTGCATCACATCTACTGATGTTTTATTAGATGTGCAGAATATGCTTTAAGATCTTGCTAATATTCTTCATTCTGGGAAATTATTATTCAGAACTTATCCTATGCAAACTACATATTCAATAAATATTCCTTTCATGATTAGCCAGACTGCAAAGTGTGGCAAAGTTCAACAAGATCTTGTTCGGGCAGGGCGGGAGGCCAGAGGTATGGCTGGTACAGCAATTGGTGCAGCAACAGGTACCTGGTGTGCGTGGACTGATTATCCACTGACACTTCACACATGACTTGAAGGTTTGCAACAAGAAGAAAATCACAACAATTGGAGAAACCCTTCAAAATGTGATAAACTCAATTTAAAAACTGAAGATGTGTATGTAGAAAAGGTTCTTGCTATAAGCCTCTTGATTTTCTTACCTCATGTTTTTTTTTGCATTTGGTGGTGCATTTGATCTCCCTATTGGATTTTTTGTCCATGGCTGCTGTGCGTTGTCAGCCATTTGTCATACTTTGCAATCTTGATGTTTAGTAACATTCCTTGGTTTGCCTCCAGCATTTCTAGTTTGGAACTGGTGTTTGTATGATGATGGAAAGTTATTGATGATCTATAGGTGATTGTAGAATCTGGATATTTAATCCTGCTACCATCTTACCACATATTTCTACTCAGAAACCTTAAAAAGAATGCTAATGATCTCTGAACCTCTCAAATGCAGTGCCACAGCACTGATTGAGACACTGTTTTTACTGGTGCTTCACAACCCACCAACCCAGTCAGGAGCACAGTGTGAAAATCTCAATTGCAGCTCATTGTAGGACATCATGTCTTAATTGTGGTTGGGTGGTGTGTCATATGCCTGATTTTTGCTAAATGGGCAAGCATTCCCGTCTCAATGGGGATATGTGTGATATTTGTCTGATTGCTTTGTGATTGGGTGGCACCCGAAGTGGTTTGATTATGTGATGGTGTTTCATGTCAGATGGTGGCAGCTGGAGGTATGCTCATTTTGATGGTGATATGGAATGTGTTGCCAGCAGGTACATGGGAGGCTCCCCTCCATTGTATTGTATTGTATTGTATTGACACGCATAGGGTGATCCACTATTGCACTGGTTATTATGCCCCGAGTCATAGGTAAAGGAGTAAAAACAAAAACATGAAGCTTACAGTCAAACATACATGCAAGCAGTCAAATACATGCATACGTCAGTCTCACAATATTGCACTGGAGTAAAAGCATAGTAAAAAAACATACATACAGAACAGTCCAATACATAGTGTGTCTAAGACGCGGGACAGTCAGGTTGCCGAGCCAGCAGGTGCCGCTTAACGGCGCGCGTAAAATGTTGTGGTGTCATTTTAGTGAGCTCAGCTGGGAGCCGGTATACACAGCTGGCGCCGACGACTTCCGCTCGGGGCGTTCATGACCGGACCTGTTGAGTCTCAGGATTCGATGAGTCTGAACAAATGGGAGCCAAATGCGTTCAAAAGATATGGTCCGAAACTAACTTCGTTACATTCTGGACACGACGTGATGTTTTGGGACCTCTTCTATGTTGTAAAGTCCGGGTGGATTTTTTTCAAGTCGCGCCATAATTCGTTTGGGCCCGGCATTTTTGTCGAGCCCCTAGCATGGTATGTGTATGCCCTGCGTGCGATTTTTGGCCCCATGCTAAACAATTTCTCCATTTTTCCGGGGCGATTTGTGGGGTCATTTCGTGGCTTTTTGGGTCCCCAAGGTAATTTTTATATGTCCACGAACGATTTGTTTCGGGGCCCGACACGTTTTGGGGACGTTTGGCGCATTTTTTTAGGGGACCTCAAAATGATGTTCCGAGTCTGGATTATTTTATTTGGGGGGAAGGAACAGGCTTCATATTTAGCTAGTACCGGTACGGTTGGGGTGGGGTGGGAGGAGGGGGGGGGGGGGGTCGTGCGATGTAATGAGGTCCCAGCCTGATTTTTCGAAACTCCATCACGTTGTTTTCGAGCCCTGACGTTTTTGATGAGCTTTTGCCCGTTTGTTAGCTCCCAGGGTGATTTTCCGGACTCGGATGTACTTTAATGGCCGCAACATAATATTTTTGGGGCGGCTCTCGACCCTATACGTTTTGATGGGCCTTTGGCATGAATTTTGGGTCCCTAGTAATTTTACGTGCTCAGGTAGACTTTTCGAGGCCCCAGTTTAATCTTTGTCAAATCCCGGTCATATTTATTGGGCCCCAGTGTGATTTTTCGGGACCATGGCGCAACTCTTTAGTGCGCGCCACCTCTCAGGGGGAGCAATTTCCCACTCTGCCTCCCCATTCGGAACGCCACTGGCGTGGGGCAGGTACCACACCTTCGTGAAGGAAATATGTTGCGGCAGTAATCTTTAATTTGCTCCTACCCTTCCTTGCTGGTCGTGATCTTTACGTGACTTCTCGTCATACTGCCCCACCCGTAGTACCGCACGATGCGCTGCCCGTAGTACCGCTCGATAGAAAATGTCAGCGTGGGTCCCATTAAAATGTGCTTGTTTGAAGGGAAATAAGGTTCATATTCGTGGAGAAGACTCTTCAAGCTTTCAGATGAACCTAATGTTGTTCTACTTTGGTAGTACATAAACTTGGAAATGTCGTGTGTAAAATAGGGAAATATTCGCATATTGCCTTCGGACGGCCCAATCGTCAAGCCTTTATTCGTCATCGGTTGCAAACGGTATTGGAGGGGTTCGTATTCAGCTGAGCTTTTGTATCGGGGTTTGTTGGAATTCTCTGCCTGGATTAATGGCGGCGTTGCTTGTAATTATTCCATCGGCTCTCCAGTAGACTGTGCATTCAGTAAGTTAATAGCCATGGAGTTTGGTGTTATACGTGGTGGTGAGCGTGGGAAAACTGGCATGCGAGTAGTCGAAGACCCACTGTCTTATAGCTGTTTCGCCGCCGAATTCCAATTTGAGTGCAGGTCAAAGTAAAATTTTCGGAATTTTTATTTTGAATGCGGTGTATTTTAACGTGAAAAAGACGATGCGACCACTCATTTTCTCTGCGAATGATTACTTTTCAGTTGGCAAAGAAATACACGATCATAATCTTCACTCTACAAATATAGTCAATCCTGTATAATTATCCATACCTGGTGTGTCACAGACGTAGTAAAGAGGAATTTCAACACCTTGTGCACTCGATTCAATGCTCTGACATCAAAAACCTTATGTTTGTGGCTTAATTCCATATTCATTCCCAACAAGAAGTATTTGCAGCCACACATGTCTAGCCTTCAATCAAAGCCGGAAGTTCCTTGTGACGCTGTTAACATTACTCTGACCATAACGATTTCACGATGGGTCTGTGGAGCAGAGTGGGAAACTTACTTTCTGGGTTGGGAGTCGGAGTGTAAACCGGTATCTTCCGGAGTACATTTTCATAGACATTATTTTTTATGCATGGAATCTGTTTACCAGTAACCGACCAGAAAAACCTAACTCAGACCTACATAATATGCATAAGTAATAT
Organism: Ashinkailepas kermadecensis; assembly: GCA_034440615.1. Lineage (NCBI taxonomy): Eukaryota > Metazoa > Arthropoda > Thecostraca > Neolepadidae > Ashinkailepas > Ashinkailepas kermadecensis. The sequence goes on along the minus strand of JAOTOM010002577.1, from coordinate 2,225 downwards.
TCTCATTTTGGTCAGATGAAATGTCAAAACATACGAACAAGGAAGTGAACAATGGATGGCACTGCCCGGCAGTGACTCGTAATAATCAGCACTGCTTCGTTTCTCATAACTCACAGGAGCAATGCGCTTTCCTTTCACTTTTGGCTCAGTACAAGGCTAGCCATATGAAAAACAAACAAAAATACTTCACACTTCACCCTCAGCTCAGAGCGCATACCTACCTACGCAGCCAATTTCCCACGTAATACGAACGCAACTCCTCTACCGCACACGCCACAGTTGGATGTGATCAAAGCAAAGGATCAGTCGAGGTCTTCTGTTTACAGTATGACACTATTAACCACATGTTCAAAGTTGCTAATGGTTATGACGTCATATAAAAATTACCTTACATTGATTGGTTGACAGACAGATGTCGGAACAGAAAACGCTAATGCAGCCAATTCTGATCGGTGCCCTCCGGGCCTCCGGAGAACGTCTCTTAAAACTGTCAAACTTTCCCACTATAGGGTGGCAGAAACACAGCTTTTCCGAGACGCGGCTCCAAAGCCGGAGAACAGTGTACTCAGTGCGCATGCGCATCTTTTTGCAAGTTGTAGTCGGCGTGTTGTTGTCGGCAATTGAGGTTGAGATTTGAGGAAATTGAGGTTCGGCAATCGGTAGTTGAGAGCTGACTGCTACAAAAAAGTGGTTAGAGTGATGACCGTAAGTGGAATAACCGGCGTTTTTTGGGTGTATTTTTTTGTTGGTTTTTATTCATATCTTTGTTCCCACATTTCAATTTGTGTCGGAGTACATGTGAAGCCCATCCTATCCAGTATGAACCCGGAGTGCAGAAATGTTTTCAGAGATAAAATATCTTAAGAAGTGCCTTAATTCCCACCCTGGTGATGAGAGGACAACATCTGAGTGATGGAATACGGAGAGGATATTTTCCTTCAAATCTTGGCATCAGAATCTCACTTTGCAGTTTCAGGTGAATCTTGAGCACTTTAACACAGGGCAATTCATTGTCGAACACCGTCGGACGTCCAAATTGAAAACGCATGGAAGAAACAACATGGAGGATAATTTTGCATAGAGGATAATGCTATGGATGGCAAAAATCCAGGAAACCCCGTTTTTCGGCCCTGACGTCCATTGTAGCGGGCCAGGGTCGCAGAGCAAACCGTCCACTGTGGCGGACCGGGGCTGTGGAGCACACCTTCTATTATGGCGGACCAGAGCCGCGAAGCACACCGTCCACTCTGGCGGACCGGTGCCGCGGAGCACATGGTCCACCGTAACGGACCGGAGCCGCGGAGCCCACCGTCCACTGTGGCGGACCAGGACCGCGGAGTACATCATCAAACCGTGGCAGACCAGGGTCGCAGAGTACACCGTCCACTGTGGTGAACCGGTGCCGTGGGGCACACCTACTATGACGGACTAGGGTCGCGAAGCATAGCGTCCACTGCGGCGGATCAGGGCCGCGGAGTACACCATCCATTGTAACGGACCGGGGCCGCGGAGCACACCGTCCACTGTGGCGAATCAGGGCCGTAGAGTACACCGTCCATTGTGGCGGATCGGGGCCGCGGAGCACATCGTCCACTGTGGCGGACCGGGACCGCGGAGTACACCGTCAATTGCGGCGGATCATAGCCATCAAGAGTTAAATGATGTCATGCCATGGCAGTGGCGTACCTAGGATTTGCGGGAGCGGGGCAAACTGATTTGGAAGGTGCCCAACTACCCAAATAAAAAAAAAATCCCCGGATTTTCACCAATACTTTTGTTCTTTCAAAGGGGGTTCTTTATATTTTTGTTATATAATAATTATTGACCAAATTAACTGTTCTGTGGAGGGGGCCAAATCTACCACCATTATTTCTGAATGATCGCATTTCAACCCTAATTCCCCCCATCCTGTTTGAAGGTTTTTCTTTTGGTATCCCTTGAAAAGTCACCTCACACTGCTAAAATTACATCTGAACAAATCACAAAAAAATGTAACATTTGGCAATATCAGGCACTCCAATTAATAACGCCCGACCGTCAAAACGCCAACGTTCGTGCACGTGTACACCCGTCTTGCGCAGTCGGCACATTCGCCACTCTACGTGCGCTTCTCCGGTGTCTGCTAGGCCTCCCACGTTTTGCTAATTACTGTCACATGATAGTCTTGTGCCACATTTGACATGTGGAATGCCTGGTATGGCGGCTCGCTGGAAGACAAATTCGAT
>JAOTOM010002576.1:0-109139 GCA_034440615.1 Ashinkailepas kermadecensis | reverse complement strand
TGCCCATTTCGATATGTGAAAATACGCATTACTCTGGAAAAATTTTAAAGATATCATGATTTTCTTTTAACGATACCAGGCGGTCATGACCATCTCCTCAGAGTAGATTTTCCGCGCCTTTGAGGCTCGGTTAAATTTTGAAAACAGACGCTCACTATTGGAAGACTGGCGCGGCATGCGCGCCGCTCAAAACAGAAACCAGAACTAAACAGACCGGAGTAATTCCAGGTCGAGACTGTCCGATGACATCCAGTCATCTCGCTCCGATATCCAGTCAAATATCCTAGCAAAGCAGAAGACCCCGGGAGAAAAGCTTTGCCAGTATCCCAGTTGAGCCCACCTCCTTGGTTCTGAAGACGAACCTGGAGTGCTACTGCCCCAGGCCGTGGTAAAAATGTTCAAAAATAGAAAGCACATCCCATGGGCCAAAGTCAACAAAACTGGTCGTTTACGCGTATTTTAGAAAAGGTCAGAGTGATAGTGGTGTTGCATCCGAAGTATCGGAAAGCGACATGAAGTGAAAGCCAATCTTCGTCGGTCTCCGCCCTCAGCCAAACGTAGCCACCATTCACCCTGTAAAGGACAAATTGGTGTACTCAGTTTGGATCCCGTGCCGAACCTCGAAGAAAGCAAATGAGCGTTAAACCCTCTTCAAAGAACCTTGGCTGACGTTTTCAAGTGCAAAAGACATAAGGCTGCCCAATGACCGATGCCACGGAGATGAGGAATCAACATCGGCCATAGTCAATTAGACAAAGAACCGTGCCGTCTGCCTTGGCACACCGCCAAATATTGGATGGTACTAAATTCAGGAAATGTTGGACGCCGGAGATTACTGCAGTAACTCACCTTAGCGGACATATAAGTCATTGGAGTTCCAAAGGATAAAACGTATCAATTGTTTGGATTTCAGGAGTCAAGTGCTGTCAGTATTGTGCCTGCATGCCAGCGGATTCCAGCTGCGGACGACATTTCACTACCCCTGAGAAAATCCAAGTATCGGGGCAGCCTATACCTGAAGCCAGGATTCTGGCAAATACCCATTACAGAAGAAGACCGAGGAAAAAGACACCTCTTTGGACCGAGGCGGGAGATATTCGAGCACAATAGATTGTGCTTTGGTTTGTCCTGGCGGCCCAGCTGTTTTCCAAAGCCTGATGTGACATCGCTGGTCTTGGTGATGTTCGACCGTTGCCCTGGCGTTCGTTGGCGATATCGATAGGTCGTATTAACGCTTTGAAGGAACATATGAAAGCATTGAGAAATAGTGTTGTGACCGTTGCGAAGAAAGATCGTAAGGTTGAAGATTTCAAAGCATGGACGCCGTAGGAAAAGCTAGATTACCTGGACACGTCGTTTCCAATGAAGGAATCATCAGAAATCCGGAGAAAGTCCAGTCGGCCGATAAGTGCCAGCTCCGACTGCGGTCCGTCAGGTCAGAAGCTCCTAGGCATGGCTTCCTATTACCGAAAATACGTTCAGGGTAATACAGCAAGCTGTAAATTAGCAAGACCCTTAACGTGCGGCAAAGAAAAATGCAAAACAATAAATGGTTTACAAAGAGCTAACGGGCTCCCGACGCGTTGAAGAACAGTTGTTACGGCCTCGGTACTTTGGAACTTTTTCCGGACATATCAAGCCTTTCAAGTTGTATACTGACGCGTCGCAATACGCTTAGGCGCTCGTTGGCTTTACAAGAACAGGATGGTCGGGACCGAGGTCATACGGTATGTGCGCACCAATTCTCAGGTACACAACAAAAATGGCCGACCATCGAGCGCGGGAATACGCGATTATTTACGGTTTAGGTAAACTCCGCCACATTGTTAGTAGAACACAGCTGACCGTGTACACAGATCACAAGCCGTTGAAACATCTGTTCACCAGTGAAATGAAAAATCCGCGCATACAACGTTGGGCTATCATGTTAGGCGAATACGCATGCAAAATAGAATACATTTCGGGACCCCAAAACTACACTGCCGATGTGATGTCACGCCTAGCGAACACGCCGATAGCCGGAGACCTAGCAGACAATGAACATTTGGGTGGAAAGGCCCAGATGGAGGAAATTAACGTAGTTGACAGCGCATACCAGTCGGAATCTGATTCCCGAAGGTGAAGAGATGATGCCCGTCCAGACGGACAACACAAACTCCGCTTTGCCTAGCCTACCCGACCTCAAACAGGCACAATTAGCAGATGAAGAACTGGAGACCATTAGATTGGAATTGAACAAAGAAAATCACTCAAATTATGGCAAGATACTGTATAGAAGATGAATTACTATACCATTTTAGAAAAGGGTACGAAAACGCGCCCGCAGACTCGAATGCAGCTGATGCTACCCCTTCCCTTCAGGAAACCAGTGTTGGAATGTATGCACGATGGCTTTTTTCGGAGGACATTTGGGAATTGAGAAAACCATCGACAAAGTAGCAAGAGTCATATTATTGGATAACCATATTAAAGACGTAAAGCAGTACGTACAGACTTGTGAAACATGCAACCGGAGAAAACTCAGGAAAGAAAGACGTCCCATGCAAGACATGCCGATGCCGCGATACCCAATTGATATAATTGGTATCGACACGTGTGGCCCATTTCCTATTTCGGACAGCGGTAACCGTTACGTCTGCACGATTGTGGACCACTTCAGTGGATGGCCAGAAGCTTGGGCTATACCAGACAAAACCGCGGAAACAATTGCTAAATTAATCTTGAAAGAATTCCTGCCCAGACACGGTTGTCCCAACATGTTACTCAGTGACCAGGGAACATAATATTGCAACGCAATTATGGATTTAGTGTGCAAGGAATTGGGAGTAACGAAACTCCGTACATCAAGTTACCACGCACAAAGTAATGGTTTAACCGAGCGTTTTCATAAAACCTTGAACGAAATGATTTCCAAACAAATTGGCGAGAATCAAAGTCAATGGGATCAAGTGCTGGACCCTTGCTTAGCCGCCTATCGAGTAAGCAAGAACGAAACCACAAACCATTCTCCTTTTGTTATCATGTACGGAAGAGATGCCCGAGTTCCGGTCGATACCTTCCTACAACCTCGTGTTCGTTACGCAGGAGAGGATTACGTTGCCCAAACATTTGAATTTTTGCATAACGCCTTTCAGGACGTAGTTCAAAATCGTCAGCAGTCCCGAGATCACAACAAAGCATTAATTGACCGGAATGCTCACGCGTCTTCCTTCAAGCCAGGAGACCCCGTCTATTACCACGACCCCTCAGTCAAACCAGGGAGTCGACAAAATTTACATTGTTCTGGAAGCCCTATTTTAGAATCATCTCCAAAATAGGCAACGAAAATTATATGATCAAAAACATGATGAATGGAAAAACCAAGTTGGTACATTCAGAAAACCTGAGACCCAGCGACATTGATGACATATGGAACAGGACATATGAGTCAGTACGTCGACCTGTTCAGGTAAGTACGAGACGGGAGGAGGAGCAGCTTCGCCACCAACCCCTACGCGCAGCTAAGCTCCCCCTTAGTGATCGCCTCTGGTATGACCAGCGTCAGTTACCATGCGAGGATACACAGCCCATGGCTGCCGGAAACGGAGATGGTTACAGAACCACGGATGGTTACAGAACCACGGAACGGGGATATGGAGAAATCCCACCATTCCCTGCGGACCCTTCGCATGTTGATTTGCCTCTAGCTAATGACCCATCACTGTTAACGGACAGAGAAGGGAGTTCGAGACAAACACAACCGAACAGTGAGTATTTTAACACGCCACCGACTCACCGTTACGATTTACGTTCACGGAAGTTACTAACGGATTGTGCACACCGGAACGAAGGGTTACGGCTTGGTCAGTTTATGGACTTTCCAGCCAACGAACGGAAACGTAAGATTGAACCGGAGAAGGAACCGGAGAAGGAAGAAGTGCAGAAACAGGAGAAACGACCTCGTCTACAGTCCGAATCCCGATGTTTATCCCCAGAGGTAAACATCGCGAATGTCCAAACATTCGCTAATAATGGTTGTTCCCAGAGTAGAACGCCATCGGATCTGTTGTTTGATCGTCGCATGTTGTTTACGATTGTTGATGCCATCATAAGCAATGTCTTCTGTTTCAGTGCACAATGACCCTCAGGGTAAGCTGGTTAATTCTTGGCTGGCTTATACTGGTTCACGGAGGGAGTGACGACCTCCTCGAAAATGCCCCACGAGACCCCGGACACCTCTTTATCCCCTTAGGAAAAACGTACCCCAGTTACAGCTCTTGGGCCGTGACCGTCTCAATCCCCATGACCCAGTACGGTACCCAAATAGCGCGCATTCATGAAGCCATTCGCTTACTCACCAAAATATCCCGCGCCCTAGCGAACCGCCGTTTCGGCTTGGGAAATCTTACCGAAACCACTGAATCCATGCTCGCGACTAACATAAATAGAACCGACCGAGAGATCGACCGCCTCGAGCATGATACTAATGACATATCCGCCAAATATCACGATTTGCTGGATCCTACGCCCCATACACGATCATCTCGCAACAAAAGAGGATTAATTAACGGCATAGGGAACGCGTTGTCCTATTTGTTTGGCACAGCAACTGAATCCGAGATCGACCATTTGAAAAATAACGTCGAATTGATCAACAACAAGGAAATGGCAATGGCCCATCTTTTCAATGGCACATTACATGTCATGAATCAGACAGCCATATCCACCACCCAAAATCGGAGAGCCTTGATCAACGTTAGCAAAGCCTTACGCGCTTTGTCACGCACGGTTGATAACTTTTATTCCATGATCCGGTCCCAAGAACGCAGTCCTTTCCGATATATTGTCGCTCTGACCTACGTAGAGGACAACGTCCGCCAGGTGACTCAAACCCTTCATCGCCTGCATTTTGAGCTAAGTGAATTAACCACCAAATTGGCCCTAGCGCAAGCCGGCATTTTACATGCCCAGGTATTATCAGCTACACAGTTTGCGCGTTTGCTACGCAAAATACAGAAAGCCCTCCCGACGAACTTTGCACTACCGTTTCCCGCCACTAGCAAAAATAAATACGTAAGGATCGTGAAAACCAAACTAGTTCGAACCGAACGGGCATTCCATGTAATATTCTACATACCGCTCATCCATGTGCTTCGTGCGTTCGACGTATTCCGTTTCTTCCCGTACCTAGTACCTCACGGATCATACAACATTTCCCTGGGATATCTGCCCTCCGAATCGGAATATTTGCTCGTTTCGAAAACCGCCAATTGTACATGCAACCTGACAAGCTCAGCATCGAAACCTGTATTCTCGCGAACCAACCCTTTTGTGACCTGCACGAACCCGCTTACTCCACGGTAGCTTCCACCACATGTGTCGTTGCCTTATTCCGCAATGATACACTCGCCGCTCACGCTCGTTGCTCACCTGTCGCTCTTCCTACAAACAACGAACCCAAGGCGTACTATCTCGGCCAAGGTAAATGGTTAATGGTTTCTAGTCACTCCTTCCAGGTGACCATTTCATGTGCCACGGCCTCAACCGGTAGAACCCTCACCATTACCAGCTCCACCGACATCCTCTCCCTAGGAAGTGAATGTTCAGCCACAGGAGATACCTTTTACCTCCCACCTCATTATGCTCGAGCCACCCATCTTGAACTACCCCCTTTTGATGCCCGAACTCTCTTGGTAAACCACACGTTACCAATTTGGCGTCCTCGTTGGACACGATCCCTTCATCGCATCACCACATTGAATGTCACCGATCTTCCCGCCATTCACATCGACGGCATCCCCGCTTCTACCTATTTCGATGATATCGAAATGCAACCTTTGGAACGCACCCGAGACCATCTCCCCTCGGCCTACTATCGTACATGGCTTTTGATTTTAACTCTTGGTGTTTTCTCCGCAATCATCTTGGTCCTATGCGTTAAAGCATGCTGCCCCGTAAGACGTTTTGCTTACCGCTTCCCCCGATTCACCCCCGTATTACGCCAGGATCCCTCCGGTGAACCAGCCATAGAATTACAGCAGCCTCTACCCTCGCATCGGTCAGCGCAACAGCTTACGGAGCCAGCACCGTCCCAAGAGATGGTGCCTTCCCCGGCTACACCCCCGACCGTCATGGCGACCGCGGCATCACGAGCCGACGTCCCACCAAATCGACGGATGTGATCGAGTGCGCCTTTCGAGCGCAACTCGTTCTTCTTCCCCCCCCCCCCGCGACTCGTCATCGATGTGAGGCCCACATCGCCCCCTTCTCCCCCCGTACGAGTGCAACCGCCAGCGTCAGGGTCCGAAGTTCGTTCGTGCCCGACGTGCGACCGACGCCGACGTCACAGTCGTCTCGTTCGCCGCCACGGTGACCTCGAGTGCCCGCCGCGGTGCCCACTGTAACCGCCGCCGTGACCTCGAGTGCTCGCCGCGGTGCCCGCGTATGCTCGCCGCCAAGACCTCGCGGATTCTTGTATGTGTATGTGTGTGTGTGCGTCGTCCGCGTTGATGATATGGGTGTTTGTCTTGGTGTGTGCATGTTTTGCCTGTCGGCCACTCGTCGCCGTTCATGCCCCTTCAGGAACACCGTTGACATGTAGCCCTTCGCCATTTAGGCGCCGGTTTTCCCGCATTTTTTTCCTGCCGTCTTAAAATGCTTCTTTTCCGTGGTGGGGGAGGTATTGTAGCAATTAGGCATTGTAGCGAACACGCTATTGTAGCAATCACGCATTGCACCACACTTCCCAACCAGCCCACGGACATGCATTTCGTCATCCCCTCCACACGGCCAGCGCGCCCGCAGCCGCCACCGATACGTCACATAAATAAACGCACACCGAGCTCCGCTCGGCCGATGCAATTACGCAGTGAGTCACGCGCCCGCCCGGCAGTGATTCACACACGCGCGCGTTGCACGTGCACTTCCGTCCCCAGGCAAAGGTCAGCGCGTGCATGCAGGCTTTTCCATTAGTATATATACACACTTGAATAAAAACCCCGGGACAGGACCCTCGACAGGACAGACCATCACGAGACGCCGAGCTGCTAACATCGCTCCCTCTGAACATCTGACGGTAACTACCACTGCGTGACCTGTCGTAGCGTGGAGACGGACAGAGAGCCGATCGAACTTGAGAACCGGGTTGGTTAAGACGTGGTTATATCTCGTGAACTGTGCGTGCAAATATCGACGTGGTCCAGGACTATCACCGCTGTGTTTTACGGATCAACCATTCGATGAATGGTCGCGGCAGAATACGCACGTCTACTTCTTCTTCGGCGACGCCAGTTGCACGGGCGGAGATAACGCGTCTGTCACAGGGTCATCGGCCACGGTCCAGTCAAAAAGTTGGGTGAGTTGTGGACTGCATAGACTCAGGTCCAACGCCGAGGTACGGCCGGAGGGCAGGGTAAAATGGGTCGGGGTTCCGGTATTTAAAATGCATAACGATTCATCATGCATCAATGATTCTAATAGCTGTCCACGTGTATTAATGTCATCACATCCCCATGCCGTGTGGTGGGCGTTGAAGTCGCCTAGCAGTAAGACCGGTGGGGGGAGCTCAAACATCAGGTGTCGAAGCTCACTGGATGGGAACCTAGAACCGGGCGGCAGATAAAGCGAGCAAATAGATATAACCCGGTGGTTAAAATGCACTCTTGCTGCAACGGCCTGCAATTTGGCGTGGAGCACTAAGCCCCGCGCTGCGACGCTGTGGTGGACAGCCAGCAGCACACCACCGTGTGCAATTGTGTCGGAGGGGGTATCTTTTCGAAAAACAGAGTAGCATTTGAGGTTGAACAAGTAGTCTGGTGTCACCTTCGTTTCCTGCAGGCAGATAGCCACCGGGGAGTGGCGATTTAAAAGCGCCTGCAGCTCTTCGATGCTGGTCCTCAACCCCCTACAGTTCCACTGTAAAATGGACCGAGGCGGATCCATTTAAAACGAGTTAGAGTAGGTATGTAGAGATATCACAGTTACTATCACAGAACAATCGCACAGACCTAAGGGTCCATTGTAGCAACAGTGAGTGGATGGGTTGACAACGTGTAGCGTATGTAAAATGTGTGTATTTCGAAAAGGGAGGTAGACAGGACAGTTCACGACGAGCTTAACGGAGCCCACGAACTAGCCGGTGCATCAGAGGGCACACCGGCACTCGGTCAAGGGACTGCGTCCTAGGGCGGGAGCTCGGCGATCCTTGGTCCGGCGGAGAGCCAGACGTCGGCAGGCCCCGCTTCTGGGAGCCCAGTCGGGGTGGGGGTGGGGGAGGACCCATGCTGTAGGAAGCCGGTCCCTCCACTCGCCGTCGTGGCGACGGGGTGGCCGGCCTTTGGGGTGGAGCCTTGTCAGCCCCTTGGCGGCTCATCGTTCGGGCCTTCTCCATATCGATGAGCCGCGCTCGCTTCGCTTCACGAGCTCGCCTTTCAGCTTCTTGATGAGTAAGCCTAGCCTCGGGTATTTGAAAGGGTCGGTTTGTACTACGAGACGGCGATGGAGGTGCGGAAGTAGAGGTTGAGTGTGAGGGCGAGGTCTGACTCGGGGGAAGGGCGGAGGGTTCAGGGAGGGAGGAGGTGGAGAGGAAGGATTTGGAGGTGGTGGCGGTACGTGGAGGAGGCGAGGGGGATTGGAGGGAGGACGTGGAGTGGGAGGCGGGGGATTCCTGGAGGATGGGCAGGGGCTGGGCATGGGTGGAGGCGATCTAGCAGGTCTCTTAGACCGCTGGACCTGTGTCCACTCCCCACCCCTAGGTGTTGTTCGGGATGAGGCCTCAGATGGTTCGTCAGCGCCTTCACTGGTGGTGGGTGGCGCTATGGTTCCCTCGACAACGCTTTGGGTGGACCGGCCTTGCCTCACCGGAGACGCAAGAGGCACACCAAAGGCTCAAAGGAGGGCAGTCAGTTGAAAGATGAGATCCGAGGCCTTTTCGGGCTGTAAGTGTTGCGGAGGTGTCAGACTAAGGCCTGGTGTATATTTTAATTTCGAAGCGTAGGACATTTTGGGATGGGATTGGTCGTATAAGTCTCTTGCTTCCCGAAAGGTTATTTTTTGTGTGTGTTTGATTGCTATGATTTCTTTTTCTTTCAAGTAGGACGGGCAAGATCGGTCAGAAGAAGTGTGGTGGCTTTGTTCTCTCCCACAGTTCACACAATGGGGGGTCGAGGAAGTACAATGCTCGAAAATATGGTCATTCGAGGCACACTTACCACACGCTGGTCGGTTTCTACAAAATTGAGTCGTATGCCCATATCTCTGGCACCTAAAACAACGCATTGGGTTGGGGAGGAAGAGACGCACCTTCACACGCACGTACCCCACACGTATTTCTGATGGTACGTCTGTTCTGTTGAAAGTAAAAATTATGTTATTTGTCGGAACTGTATCCGCACCTCTTCTCACCCTCATCCTTCTCGCTTCCGTGACTCCGAACTCGGACAGTCCATCAACTATCTCGTCCTCTGGTACGCCGCTCAGGTCATAGCAGTTTATTATTCCTCGAGATGTGTTTTTTGTTTGATGGGGTTCTACTTTAATTCCAATACTCTCATCCACTCTCGTGTCACCTCTCCGTACACTGTACACAAACTCAGATACCCTCAAGGCAATCTCCGCCTCCTTAGACACCACAAACTCCACCTCCAAAGCACCATCCTTCAACCTCTCACATCTAGCAATCTTCCCAAACCTGTCACATCCGTTTCGTCGTTGAAATGGAGATAGAGAGGCAAGACTCCTCGTTAGTCCTCTGAAAATGAGGACACGAGGTGCAGGGGGAACGTTAGCACCGCTGTCTGTGTTAGGGAGCCCCCACCCGTCGCGAGTGGGGGCTGGTCTGGCCCCTACGAGAGGGGCCAGGGGCGTTTTTTGTTATTCTGGTTGCCATGTAGTGTGTTTTGGTTTCTGCCTCGCGGACGTCCCACCACGCTGGGGCCCAACTGGGGGACGCCTGGGTCCCGGGAATGGGAGGACGCCAGACGTCCGCGAAGCTATACGGGGCGGGCGACGCCATCACCCGGCCAGGAGAGAGAGACTCACCACCTCGACCGGGATCCAGCGCCGCCCACCACTTGACCCCAGCCGGCCGGGCCGGCAGACACTGGGGAGAACCCCAGGCCCCCGGCCCGAGGTGACCAGCCACTTGGCCCGCGTGAGGCCCCACGGGCCCGCCCGCCCCTCCGGGATATCGGGACCAAAGAGGTGTGTTGGTCCCCCGTCACAACTAGCACCGTGCGACGGGGGACCTCAACCTCCAGGACTCCGTCAACCCCGGGGGGCGGACCGAGGGGGCGCGGCTACCCCGATAAAACTGAGCTGGAGGGCAGGACCGGGGAAGTTGTCCTACCTGCTCATGATAGGGAGAGTTGGTGTTGCAGGGCCAGAGGGAGGACATGGATGTTGAGATGAGGTGGGCATTGGAATGGGAGCGTATGGATGGAAGGACGAGTGAGGCACTCCTAGTCTGACCCCTCGCCGGCTCACCGATGGACTGGGATTCCGGGTCCTTAGGGCTCTCAATCCCCCCCACCACGGAAAGGTGGTGCCTCGTCGGGGGGGTGCACCAGCGCGTCAAACACATCCAGGCCATCCAGTTTTCACAGACTCAACTTATTTCGCTGTATTACCTCTTCATCATTCGGATCCGATCGTCACACGCTATTACAATTATACAAATCCTTGGTTCTTCCCATCATAGAATATGGTTCCATAGTTCACGCAAGTGGCAGTACCACCGCTTTGAAGCTTTTGGACACCTTACAAAATAAATTCATTCGCATAGCACTCGGTGCAATGACCACGTCTCCCATTACTTCTCTACAAATCGAATCAGGAATTCCACCATTGTTCTCCGAAGAATTGAACAAACACTCCGATACGCCGCAAAAATTCAATTTAGAGAACACCACCCCACACACGCATCTTTACAAATTCTCCAAAATCTACACCACGAATATTTAGGTCCCGCCGAAAAGCGAACTGGGCTTACCATAGCTTCACGCATTAAAACATTTTCTACACAGCTCCACTACAACATTCCACATATTACAGCTCTCTCTTCACCAACTACACCACCGTGGCAGATGGCTGAGAGACATATTGTCTATCTCACCACCACTCCAAAATCACAGCTTTGTCCAGAATACGCCAAACAAAAATTCCACCAGTTTCGTTCTCGCTATCATCATGTTCCTTTTGTTTTCACCGACGGATCCAAAGACGCAAATTGCACAGGAAATGCCATTGTTTCCGGTACATACACACAACAACATCGCTTGCCAAATGGGACCTCCGTTTTCATCGCCGAATTACACGCCATTCTCACTGCCCTTCGCTATGTCCGCAACCGTTCGATTTGTCACCCCATGCGCCATGTCGTCATTTGTTCCGACTCAAAATCTGTTCTTCAATCTCTTGCTTCACTTTCTTTTTCGCACCATTGCCATATTTCCATTTATAACACACTTGAAACACTTCATCTGATGGGCATGAAGGTCCGTTTCCTGTGGGTGCCCAGCCACTGTGGCATCCCAGGAAACGAGAGAGCAGATCATTTCGCCAAACATTCATTACAATTACCACACATCACAGAAATCCCACCACATTTTGACGCCATCAAATCAACAATACGACAAAACATTCGACATTTTTGGAATCAACAATGGACTGACACAACAAACCACACACAATTACGTCTCATCAAACCTGTCGTCGAAAACTGGACCACATCATACAAAAAAAAACAGACAAGAAGAAAAAGTTCTATCCCGGCTCCGCATAGGTCACACTTTTCTCACACATCGATATATATACACTGCTTCACCTCGACCTTCATGCCCATCATGCAACACTCTTCTTACAGTTTCACATATTCTCCTCCACTGTCAACGTTACCATGACCATAGAAAAACACTTACCAACTACTGCCGTACACATAACATCCCCTTTTCTTTACCTACACTATTAGGAGATCAGCACCCATTCCTCATTAATCTACTTTTCATTTTTCTCCGCAAAACCAACTTGCTTCAAGAACTAAAGACTGACTATCAAGACATAACTATTCATTCATTCCACTCACGGCACGAAATGGCCTGAGCAGGCCGAAGTGCCCAACCAAACAAACAAACAATGTCCACCGGTCTTCTTTACAAATCGAATCAGGAATTTCCCCATTAGGTCTCCGAAGAATGGACAAGTTTCACGTAATGGGCATTTTGTTGCAAAAAACGAATGTACTATTTCGTATACAAAACTGAAGTATTTTGCTCATTGGAGGAGCATTTTCTACTTAATTAAATGATTTCAGTTAAGTGTTGTCTTCGATTTAAAAACCTACTTGTAGTGATGACGTCAGATATGTCGAGCCTCCAAGCGGCCAGGCCGGAGACGCGCAGTGAAGTCTGGATCGGGTAGTTCTACGCCAAGTTTTTCAACCGAATCACGTCATGGAGGACAAAGTGAGTGCTTGTGGCACTAAACTGAGTTTCATCCTTTCGAGCGCTTGCTGGCCGGACTGAAACAGCCGCGTTTTGCTGCCTCGCTCTCCAACTCCTGGAAACCTCTATCTGCTAAAACTGTTGCACCGTTGCGCAGACAGTCCAGGTATTCTGAACTGCACACGATGTCCATGTCACTGACGCGCCCTGGTTTGCCATCCGATACAAGGTTGATCAGCCCGTCAGGGGTAGCAAAAATGAGATATTTTACACTATTGCATTTTTTTTTGTACTGTGACCATGACGTACTCTGCGCGACCGCGTGAGCCGATTTTTCAATTTGGATCTCGAAGCAATCAATAATGCTTTCACAGGACGAAACATTTGCCATAAATGCATGAGGCAGATTATCACGGATCGGTTGCTGTTCTGGCGAAGCAACCAATTCGTTTAAACAGCTCCCAAGCACAGGCACGACAAGAGCTAGCAGCCTGGATACGCAACCAGTGCTCGCACCGAACAGATCGCCGAGCAGGTGACTCGGCATGTCTAATCTTATGCGCATCATTGCCAGACACTAAATATTCCGCTGTCAAGCCTGTTTACATATTTAATCATATTGGCTAATAGACCAACGATATAGAAGTGCTCTGGAGGCACACCGATATATCGAGATGGGTGCCTTTTTACAAGAGCCCGAACAACCTGCCGGGACATCTAAGTCACCTGACGGTCGGATGCCATTTAAGCTAAAACAGTCACGATTAATCCAACCTTGGTAGCGTCCTATGCGTAAAATCGAATGGCCGGCGGTGGACCTTCGCTACCCTCGACATACGTGACGTCACAGATGTGTTGACCAATCACAAAGCGAGGCATTCTGAAGTGATTTTATGATTATTTAAGCTCTTTAAGGAATTTTAAAAAAATAAATGCATGCCACAATCGTCTTTAGAATAAAAATCAGTAATGAAACTTGAAAAAAATACGGTTTGTCCCGACATGAAACTTGTCCATTGAACAAACGCTCAGATATACCGCAAAAATTCAATTTAGAGAACACCACCCCACACACGCATCTTTACAAATTCTCCCAAATCTACACCACGAATATTTAGGTCCCGCCGAAAAGCGAACCGGGCTTACCATAGCTTCACGCATTAAAACATTTTCTACACAACTCCAATACAACATTCCACATATTACAGCTCTTTCTTCACCAACTACACCACCGTGGCAGATGGCCGAACGAAATATTTTTTATCTCACCACCACTCCAAAATCACAGCTTTGTCCAGAATACGTCAAACAAAAATTCCGCCAGTTTCGCTCTCGTTATCGCCATGTTCCTTTTATTTTCACCGACGGATCTAAAGACGAAAATTACACAGGAAACGCCATTGTTGCAGGTACACACACAAAACAACATCGCTTGCCAAACGGGACATCCATTTTCATCGCCGAATTGCACGCCATTCTCACTGCCCTTCGCTATGTCCGCAACCGTTCAATTTGTCACCCCATGCGCCATGTCGTCATTTGTTCCGACTCAAAATCTGTTCTTCAATCTCTTTCTTCACTTTCCTTTTCGCACCATTGCTATATTTCCATTTACAACACACTTGAAACACTTCATCTGATGGGCATGAAGGTCCGTTTCCTGTGGGTGCCCAGTCACTGTGGTATCCCAGGAAACGAGGAAGCAGATCATTTCGCCAAACAATTATTACAATTACCACACATCACAGAAATCCCAACACATTTTGACGCCATCAAATCAACAATAAGACATCACATTCGACATTTTTGGAACCACCAATGGACTGAAACCACAAACTACACACAATTACGTCTCATCAAACCTGTCATCGAAAACTGGACCACATCATATAAAAAAGACAAGAAGAAAAAGTTATATCACGGCTCCGCATAGGTCACACTTTTCTCACCCATCGATATATTTACACTGCTTCACCACGACCTTCATGCCCATCATGCTACAATCATCTTGCCGTTTCACATATTCTCCTACACTGTCAAAAATACCATGAACATCGAAAAACACTTACTGTCATCACCGCCGGTAAAGTCGTTTGTTGAGACGCACACCTTGCTGCATTTATTCAAGTTGCCTGCAAGTTCTGTATGCATGCGCAGCAACACAGGATGTCTTAGGCTTAGGGACAAGGCACACAAACATGAATACCAGGGCAGTCAGAGGCCAGCAGGAACTTAGGACCACGAGCCAGAGCTAGCCATGCATTGACATGCAGTGTGTGGGTGTGGTTTCTGCAACAAACCCAATCCAATAACAGGTTACACAGATAGCATCCAAAGCCATGCGCAACAACACAAGTACATTCGCGGTAAGCACTTCGACAAGCCATTACTTTATACAAACTCAACAATGAAGTCAAGGTGAGCAAGCCTGCAATGAATAGCCTATAATCAGCATCCAGCAAACAGGATTTCATCTGTCAACCACACCAATCACCCGTGTAGACATGAACGTACCAAAAGTGTTCCAACTCCGCCGGTGATGAATGTTAAGAGGCAATGTGCAGCACACTTTACATGCCACCAATTTACTGACTCTCATGCAACTTTAAATCATGCATTCTTCTTCACTGAAACAGAGAATCACGTATAGGACTTGCAACACTTACCAACTACTGCCGTACACACAACACCCCCTTTTCTTTGCCCACACTATTAGGAGATACACACCATTTTCTCATCAATCTCCTTTTCATTTTTCTCCGAAAAACCAACTTACTTCAGGACTTGTAAATTGACTTTTAGAACATAATATTTTCATCCATTCTACTCACGGCACAAAATGGCCTGAGCGGGACGAAGTGCCCAACCCAACAAAACGGAATGTCCACCGGCGGTCCTATTCTAATCAAACCAACTGTCCGGCGGCGGTGACACGCGTCACCGCCGCGGAATGCTATTTCCCTCTCTTCCTCTATCCTAGGGGAGATGTAGCGATCGCACTGATGTGATGGCGCGGCTAATCCGTGCACATCACGGGTGTTAATTGGCGAATACATCTCCTGGTGGCGTTACCAGAACATATATGCCTATCCATGCACGCACGCACCTATGCGCTACGTTGGTGACCCCGACGTGATCTGGGGAGCCACTGTGTCACTATCTCCACTCTCCGCACGCCCCGTCCGGTCCTGCCCCTCTCTCCCCCTCTCGTCGGAGGCCCGATGGCGCCACCCGGACACCGAGGGCCCGTATCGCCACTGCGTCGCCGCATCTGCGCACGCCCCGCCGGCCGTCGCCGACCGCCGGACACCGACGCTCCGACAGCAACTCGACGCCCGGTAAGGCCTCTGTTGGCGGACTTCCAGCAGAGATCGCTACTACGGCTCACTGACGTCGACGTCACGGTATCAGACGGCACACCAGCTGACTGACTGGCTGACGCCACATCAGCCAGCTCACCAAAGTCGACGTCGCAGTGTCAGCCGACTCACTGCTGACGTTGCATCATCCTCCGGCACGCCGTCTAACGTCCTGGCTGACGTCACAGCATCTGCCGGCTCACCAACGTCGACGTCGCGGCGTCATCGCCGCATCATCAGCCCGCTCAACGAAGTCGACGTCGCAGTCAACCAACCCATTGGCTGACTCCGCAACCTCAGCCGACCCATTGGCTGACGTGTCATCAACCGGATCACCGTCTGACTTCAAACATCAACCTCAGCCGACCCACTGGCTGAATTCGCAACCTCAGCCGACCCACTGGCTGACTCAGCAACCTCAGCCGACTCGCTGGTGGACTTCGCAACCTCAGCGGACTCGCTGGATGACATCACATCAGCAACTCATCACCTGAGGTCACATCAGCCGACTCACTGGCTGACGTCACATCAGCCGACTCAACTGCCGACGTCACGGAAACGGCCGTGCCCAACGGCCGCACGTAGCCGACACCGTCCCGCCCGATGGCCGCTGCGACAGCTCTTCCGCCACCCGCCGATGCTACCCGCTTGGTGCTGCTACTCGCATCTTCGTAGCTTGCAGTGCTCGACCGCACTTGCCCACCTCTCGCCGCGTGAGTGCACCCGGAGTGTCCTCCACCATGTCCAGTCGATCTACAGTACCACCCGCCGCGCTCCGCTCTGCGCACCGGCTCCGGTCGCGTAGCGGTGCCCCCAGCACGTTTTCGCCACGTCACCTTTGGCGAGTGACGTGTCTGGGGAGGGGTACAGTAGCGGAGCGCGTCCGCTGGCCAACTAGCGTCCGGCTGAAAACTCAGCCATTGCTGAGCGCACGCCCGGCATCTAGCGCTCGGCTGAGAACTAGTCATTCGTGGTGCGCGAGTCGTTCGTCCTTGGTGGCAAGGTGACGGTGTACTATTCGTGCTTATCGAAGTCCGTTGTACCTCATGTCTCTGCTGATCTCTAATGCTGTGTCCAATAGCCATCTGCCATTATCGTCGTGAACTTCTCTCATCTGACCGACCTGTACGCTTCACTTACATGCAACTACTTTTCTATATATGCATAATTCAATGTCTTAACTAGGACAGACTGTCTCAGCTATCATATATGTATTGTCGCTACGTCATGTCAATAAATGAGGAGAAGGAGGCTCGACAAGACGTGGTGTCTCACTGGTGATCGAGCGTAGAAGCTGCCCGCTGTCCCAAGGTCCCGTCCACCCTCTCCCAGCTGTTTCGTAGGTGTCCTTTCCAGGACATCTACGAGAAGCTCCGCCCCGGGCGACGTCAGACACCCAACCACTAGTTGGTTGTCAGCCGGACTAGCCGGCCGACGCCACTAGTCGGTTGCTCGCCGGATTAGCCGGCGTAGCCCCCCTCCCACCCCCCTTCGGCCCAGTGGTGCTCTCGGGCGCCGTCGAGAAACCGAATTGTCAGCGGCCAGCCTGGACTGTTGTTTGTCCCATCCCACCCAATAGATTAGAGCCGAACAGAGGTACCTTTCTGGTTTAAAGGATCGGGCTAGCGGTTTTCGGACCGTGACTGCGCCCGCCTCTGCTCGGCTAATCCCATCCATCCAAGCACTGTGTCTTTCTCCCCCTTTTGCACGACAGCTCTCTTCACACTTTTCCTTGCAGCACCCCTTCAGGGCGCCTTTCTTGATTGCTCCCCTTCAGGGCGCCATTCTCTTCACACACTCACTCCTACCCTCTCCTCTCCGGGTATCAACACCGCCCCGGTATGCCCGGAGAACCCCCGCCCCTCGAGAGGACAGCGGGCGCCGGCCGCGGCCGGGAGCACGCCTGCCCCCTCTACTAGACCACCCTGAGAGTGAGTCC
Source organism: Ashinkailepas kermadecensis (assembly GCA_034440615.1). NCBI lineage: Eukaryota > Metazoa > Arthropoda > Thecostraca > Neolepadidae > Ashinkailepas > Ashinkailepas kermadecensis. Next base: position 91,425 of record JAOTOM010002576.1, on the reverse strand, counting down.
TTCGTGATCCTCACGAGGATCGAGGGCTCGTGGACCAGTACCTCCCCCTTCGCGATCACGAGGGAGCTGGATAGGTGGACCGGGGGAGTAGTCTCCGCCTAGGTCCTCCGCTCCGGCTCACTGCTAGTGCGGGTGAGGGAGGCCGCTCACGCCCGGGCGCTTTTAAACGTCCGCAAGTTCCTCGGCGACGACACCGACGTCGAGCTAGCCGACAGGCTCAACCTGACCTTTACCACCGCGTACGCCCCCAAGCTCGCGGAGATGTCCGAGGAGCTCCTCGCGGAGCTCGTGTTGCTGGGGGTTTGCGAGGTAACCCGTCTCGACCGCCGCCCCAGACCGGGCCGCGTCCATAAGCTGGGCTTCAGGACGCCCACCTACATCATGGCGGGCTACCTCAGGGTGGCACTCCGCCCATGGACCCCGCCCCCGCCAGCTGCACGTTCTGCCAGCGCTACGGGCACAAGAGTCGGGCATGCCGGGCCAAGGCCCCAGTCGGCGGCCGGTGTGCCGACTGTCACCTAACAGTCACCTTACAGGCCTGCTGGTCACACGACACCACACACCTACACACTATCAAGGCCACACTCTCCAACTGAACCCTCTTCCCACCGGCAACGAATGAGGCGATACTCGCCAGACTTCGCCTCGGACACACCAGCTTAACACAATTATATTTTTCATCGATCACGTTGGCCCCCGATTTGCACCACATGCCGAGTTCGCATCACTGTCAGCCACGTATTACTCACATGTCCAACATATGCTCCTCATTGCCGCGCTATTCTCCACTATTTCAACCGCAACAATACGCAGATATAGCTCCGGGCACTCCTCGGGAATGACCACCCGGCACTCCTCGAGCTGCTCCTCCGCTTTTTACACGATACAAAATTTTCCGAACTGATATGATTTCTCTGTCACACGTTACCTGGCTCAACCTGATTTGATGTGAAGTGCAAGGATACATGGTACGCGTTGCACCCTACGTTAGCTGTATGACTGCGTTACACACGTCTTTGTAACAGAGTTGGTTTTCGGGTCACTTTATTTGATAAATTTAGCCCCCTCCTCACAGTTCGCCTGTCGCGACGGGTTCCGGCAAGTGCCCGGCGCCAGCCTGTCTGGCTGCTTACGTGGGCGAGGCCGCCGCTGCGGTCGGGGCCGAGCAGCGGACCTTGCCATGTTCCCCTCCCCTTTCCGGCCGGCGCCCTGCCACCGCGGCGTGACCTCGATGCCCGGCCGCTATCTGTCTGATGATGAAATGTCAGTGGGTGATGTGAATGTGAATGCCAGTGATGTGAATGTGGTTGTCTTGGGTGATGTATGTCAGTGATTATATTATGGGAACAAGGTGTATAGATGACGGTCAGTGAATTAAGCCAATCTCTTCGGTCACACCAAGCGTCGCATGACCTTGAACTCGTCACTGTAATACTTAGCCATGATTTCGCCCCAACCAAGGCACAGCATATCTTCCCTGGTGCCGGGGTGGGGGGATGTGCAACCCCCACGTGTGACATGAAAAAAAAACAGCGTGTTGCAAGTGGCGAGATTTCGCGCTAGGTGCCAGAGTTCTCCACTTTGGTCACTGGTTGACCGCACAGGTCACTTCAAAGTGATTGTTTTTGTTGCAAAATATATAATTTTCGGCTTTAAAATGGTCGGCGTAACATTTCACAGTATCCTGTGATACTAACCATGTGTAATATGCCACCTTTCGACCCATAGGCCAGTGGGAACGAAGTGTTGAATTAATTCCAGAACCTTCCCAAGTAAAGCTCGGAAACATTACTTTCTTGTACACGAGGTAAAATGGACGGGAATTCAGCTCCAGCATCAAACCTAACCCCTGAGTGCTTCGGATGCCAAAAAAGATCACTTGCAGTGAAGTTGGGTCAATGAGCTCGAATGACCTTGGAAAACTCATGAACTTGTGTGAGCACATTCTAACATCTTAGCACATTTAAGCACCAGCATAAGCATAAGCAGAAGCACAAGGTGTCCATTAACCTACCACATCGAGCATTGGCTATTTGAGGGCAAGGCGTAAAACTGACTGTCGCTATTTCGCGATTTCGGCCAAAAATGGCCCATCATGTTCCACTCATGATGTCGTAACTCAGCGAATTAACACATTTATAACTTTCACTACGATAAGGTCGTCAAAGAATGCCACATCAGCTACACCAAGCGACAGCACGCTGACGCACTCCGGCTTTTTTGTGATCGCGAGAAGACCAGTGGAAGTTGAATGAACTCGCCATGCAAGGGCGAGAGCCGAAGTACTGCTCTAATCTACTCACTCACTGCTCTGCCCTCGTCGCGACCGGTCGTGTTTTTGCGCTCCCGTGACGAGGGAAAACCGTGAGTAAAAGATTGGGCACAGGTGGTTAGTGGAGGGAGGATTTGTTCTATTGTAGGCCTAGGTTAAGAAGGAGCGGTTATATTGTTTAAATTGAGTATATTAGACTTATCCTAGGTATTCTAAGCTTCTATAATTATCGATCGGCCAAGTGGACGTTTGTAGACGAGTGGAGCGGCCACGTGGCTTAGGTTTATGTTAGCATAGAGGAATAAGTTTGTGTCTGGTTGGCGTTTTAGTTGAAGATTAAAATAGTGAGCTTAACTTACACTAGGTAGCTTCTAGAATTATCGATCGGCTACGTGGACGTTTTGTAGATGGGTGGCGCGGCCTCGTGGCTTAGGTTTCTGTAGTGCAGAGGAATAAGTTTGTTTTTTTTGGTGGTTAAGTTTAAAATAGAGTTGAAGACTAAAATAGTGTGCTTATCTTCTTGTCCTGGTGTTATTGTATAGGTATCTAGGTTTTTGATTATATTAGTGTTTAGTTTGGTTTAGTTGGAGTTTGCAGCTGGTGGTAAGTATTTAGCAATTACTTCTGTGCATATATTTGCATAGTTTTATCTCATAAGTTCCTTTTTAACAAGCAGATTTTTAGCTTCTAGAATTATCGATCGGCCACGTGGACGCTTTGTAGACGGGTGGAGCGGCCACGTGGCTTAGGTTTCTGTTAGCATAGAGGAATAAGTCTGCGTCCGCTTGGTGTTTAAGTTTAAGATAGACTTTAAGATTAAAATAGTGAGCTTAAATTACACTAGGTAGCTTCTATAATTATCGATCCGCCACGTGAACGCTTTGTAGACGGGTGGCGCGGTCTCGTGGCTTAGGTTTCTGTAGTGTAGAGGAATAAGTCTTTTTGGTGTTTAAGTTTAAGATAGAACTTAGGTCTAAAATAGTGAGCTTAAATTACCACTAGGTATATTTTCAATATACTGGTGTAATTGCAAAGGTATCCAGGTTTTTTTTTTTTTTTTAATAAATTTTAGTTTGGTTTAGTTGGAGTTTGTAGCTGGTGAGAGTCGGGATAACTTTATTTTGTTTATTAAGAAAGAAAAAAGATGAAAGGTGACTGTGGAAAGTGTAAGTGTATGGTAGTCATTGGGGACTTGAGTAAGAAAGTAGATATGTTAGCAAGGGAGGTGGAGCGTCTGAAGTGTTTGGTGGCAGGGCCCACCATAGGAAATGTCAGCCAGGCAAGCCAGGTGCAGGAGTCTAGGAGTGATAGGGGTGGAGATAGTATGGACCATGATAAACACTTCAGGGCCAAAAGGCTGCTGAGAGAATCAGACAAGATCAGGTGTAAATCCTTGTCGCCTATCTGGATAAAAGAGAGAGACTTGGCAATAGCCACCAGTTCTGCTGTGAAAACGGATGCATGTGGTGGAAGCGTAAAACCCCAAGTAGTGTTACCACATGCAAACGCGCTACCGACCCCCTGTATCTGTTTTAGAACCATCGGTATACGTGGCTGTATACCCATCGTACGACTGGATGGTCTGTAGAGTTCGTGCTTGCAATTCTGAGCATATAGTACTTTGTTTGCGGATCTCAGCTATAGAGAGATCAACATTTGGGGAGGTCAATTCCCATGGGGGAGTTCTGATGGGTGCTGTTCGGAGAACACCACGTAGGGTGATCCCACTATCTTGCAGTATTTCTCGAATTTTACACAGAGCGGATTCAAGTGTGGAGACCGTCTGTGATGAAACAAACGCAAGGTGTTGGGTGAAAAGACCGCTTGATATGTGGGATGGTCTGGAAATTGTGCCAGCTTGATAGCATACCGCGTGCCTAGCTTTGACGGCGCATGGCGAGCAATGGTTCATTTGTCTCAACAAGGAGGCTCGCTGTTGGTGAGGTGCGGAATGCTCCAGTCGCAATACGAAAAGCCGAGTGATGCATGGTGTCCAGAGTATGCTTGGCTGAATCGCTTGCACAGTCATACAAAAAGCTAGCGTAGTCAAGTCTTCAGCGTATCAAAGATCGATATAGGAGAAGTAGTATTTTCCTGTCCGCCCCATAGGTAGTACAAGATATACATTTTAAAATGTTCATAGATCTAAAACACTGTTCACGCAGGACTTTAAAATGTTCTCTATACGTAAGTCGCGTGTCAAAGTGCATTCCGAGGAAGCGAACCACGGATTTGCACGGGATGGTTTCTCTGTAGAGGCTGAGCGACATGTCCTGACAGCACTGTCGCCGCCGGCAGAAATGGATGCAGACAGTTTTTGCACTCGAAAAGTGAAACCCATTAGCTCGCTCCACTCCATCGCTGTAGTCGTGTGACGGCCGACTGGAGCTGCCTTTCCATGGATGAGATCTTCGAAGCCGGACACCAGATAGCGAAGTCGTCCACAAACAGCGATCGCCCGATGGGCGTTGGGAGGTTGTCACCGGTGTCGTTTATCATAATTCCGAACAACAGCACGCTCAAAACGCTGCCCTGGGGTACACAATTAATATGTGGGTATCGATCTGAGAGCCGATTGCCTACTCGGACGCAGAAGGATCGATCGGCTAAGACGTCTTGTACAAATGTATCCATATGTCCACGTATACCGTGCTTAAAAACTTTCAGAAGAATGCCGTGGCGCCAAGTCGAATCATAAGCGCCCTCAATATCAAAGAACACAGCGCCAACGTGTCGTTTACGCTGAAATTCAGTTCGTATGACTGTTTCCAGGGATAAAATATGGTCAACTGTACACCGTTTTTTATTCTAAAACCACACTGCGCGTTTGTAAAAATATTGGAGTGCTCCAAAAAACACATTAAGCGAACGTTCCCCATCCTCTCCATGAGTTTGCACAGTGCTGATGCGAGCGCGATAGGTCGATAGTGTAATGGATCAAATCCGCTCTTGCCAGGCTTCATGATCGGTATTACTGTTGTCTCTCCATGAGGATGGAAAGCCTCTACTTTTCCAAAGCCGGTTGAAAATTTGCAGGAGTACTTGGAGCGCACTGGAAGGCAGGTGTTTCAGCATATAGTTATGCACGTCATCAGGGCCCTCAGATACACTCCGCAGTGCATTAACGGCGGAAATCTGCTGAGCTTCGGTGAACGGCGCGTTATATGCGAGTATCTCGGATGTATAAAAATATATGGTGGAGCATTCATGACGAATTCGGTGACGAACAAATTGTGGATCCGAGCTTCCCTCTCGGCTACGCTCTGATAGTGCACGTCCAATCTCATTTCCGATGTCAGAGGAGTCAGAAATTATTCGATATCCTACCTTCAAGGCAGGTAGTGGAGCAGACGATAATTTTCCCGCGATCCTGCTAATACGCGTCCATACTTGTGCGGCTGGTGTTCGATGGGTGATTGTGATTAAAAAAGACCGGAAAGATGCTCGTTTGGCCTCCAAACAGGTTCGACGAGAAAAAGCTCTGGCTCAGAGAAACGCTATGCGATTTTCTGTGGTACAGTTGTGGTTGAACACTCTGAAGGCACGTTTGCGTGCCCGAATGGCACTTCTGCACTCGTCCGTCCACCACGGGACTAGGGAACGTCAAGGGGCACCAGACGTCCTAGGGATGCAGTCAGTAGCACAGTTGTGGTGGTGTGGTGAATTGGTGTTTAGGGGCGCGTCGACTGCAGAGGTCATTTTGCGCCCATAACTGTGTTGATAGCTAATCTACTATAGTCCTATAGTAGTCAGTAATTAATAGTCTTCAGGGGCGGCGATCTGTAACATCAAAACGTGCTTGTTGAAGGGAAGTAAAAATGTCTCTAGACGATACAACCTCAGAGTGATTGCTTAGCAGCATTCGCAAAGTGTCGATGTTTACCCGTCCTAAAATCTGGCGTCGGAGAGGGTCCAGCAGTACACAATCTACTAAAACATGATACACGGTAAGCAGGTCCGAACAGTGTGGGCATAAAGGTTGGTCATCACCGGTCAGTATATAGCTTTGTGTCGCGAATGTATGGCCAATCCGCAATCGGCAGAGCGTTACTTCCTCCCATCGCGAGGTCCGGTGTGAGGACTGCCAGATTCCTAGTACCGGCTTTATAACTCTCAGCTTACTAGGTTTGGAATTCCAGGTTCGTTGCCATTCGGACCGTATATGCGATAATATGGAGGGGTATATATCACTTGGATGAAGACGTAGACGATCTTTACGGCCATTGTTGATGGCGTGCTTAGCGGCTAGATCGGCAGCTTCATTTCCAGCAAGTCCAAAATGGCTGGGAATCCAGCAGAATACGATATTTTTGTTGATAGCAGTTAGGAAGTCGACGACGCAAAGAATCCTGTGCACAAGCCTGTTATCCGGGCTAAAAGACTTCATTGCCTGGAGACTGCTCAGGGAGTCGGTAAAAACGGCGTGATTTATGGACTGGTTGTCCTGGATTTGATGAAGAGATTGCAAAATGGCGTAGAGTTCAGCGGTAAAAATCGACGCCTGTTTCGGTAAACAGAAGTAGCCAATACCGCGTCGACTAACATACGCGTATCCCACGTCGGAAGGAGACTTGGAGCCGTCTGTGTAGATGCGGGAGAACTCACGGTACTGGTGTAGTTTTTCTAACGCAAGCATGCGGAATTCATCGGGGTTTCATTTCCCTTCTTTCAATAGGACAAAGTAAGGTCAATCTGCACTGGGATAACCTTCCAAGGGGGATGTTTGGAGTGACAGCGCGTGCCACAGAGCTTGGTCTAACATTGCATGTACGGAAGATCGAAGCCATGCGCGAAGAGAATGGCAAACCACGCTGAACACAGGTTGACCGACGCGGCAGTGATGGCCTAGAGAATATCCACTGATATGTTGGATGTTTTCGGTTCTGTGCGACCTTACATGCGTATCTCGCTCCTAGTAGTATACGGCGCAACGCAAGGGGAGGTTCGTCAGTCTCAGCCATTAAACTACCGGTCGGAGAAGTACGGAAAGCTCCAGTAGCTATACGAAGGCCTGTATTGTGGATAACGTCCAGACGGCGTTTCGTTGTAATACACGCTCCGTCATAAATAAAAACATCCATAGTCTATCTTAGAACGTACGAGCGATCGGTACATAAGAAGCAAGATAGATTTGTCTGCTCCATACGAGCATCTAGAGACGGTGCTAATTACCTGTAGTCGTTTTGCACATTTCTGTGCAAGATCGTTGATGTGGATGCTGTATGTCAGTCGGCGGTCCATCCATACGCCTAGAAACTTGGCGGCTGGTTTGAATGGGATATGGCGTTCGTTAAGCATAATCACGGGGTCAGTGCAAGAGCGTTTGCGGTAGAAGTGGACAGCGGTGGTTTTCGATGTAGACATAACAAAACCGGTTTTGTTGCATCAACCCTGCACCTTCCGGACAGCCATCTGGAGTTGTCTCTCAACCGTGTGCACAGTGCGTGAGGAAAACCATATGGCGAAACCATCCACGAAAAGCGCTTTCCCTACGGAAGTCGGAAGTGAGGTACCCACGTCGTTGATAGAAATGGCAAACAATGCTACGCTCAGTACGCTCCCCTGCGGGACTCCGTTGACTTGTGAAAAGGTGTCAGATAGGGAGTTTCCTATTCTGACGCGAAACGTTCTGGAAGATAGAAAATTGGACAAGAAGAACCCCATGGAGCCTCTGACACCTATATTGTGTAGCTTCATCAGGATACCGTGACGCCACGCCCTGTGATATGCGCCGTCAATGTCCAAAAATATTACAGCTGTATGGTGGCGTTTCATGAATGTAGAGCGCACAACGGAGTCGAGTGTTAAAATGTGGTCAAGTGTGCTACGGTGTTTTCGGAAGCCACTCTGTATCACAGTAAGCAGATTGTTATGTTCTCAGAACCACATCAATCGGACATTCACCATTTTTTCCAAACAGTTTACACAGGGAGCAAGTCAGCGAGATGGGACGGTAATGTAGTGGGTCATTGCCAGATTTATTTGGTTTACGTATGGGCGCTATAATTGCCCCCCGCCACGAGGGTGGAAATGTGACTGATGTCCACATTCCTTTTAGGGTTTTCAAAAGTGTTTCTAAAGCAGCAGCTGGTAAATGTTTTATAATATCGTTATGCAGAGTGTCGGGACCCTCTGCCACGCTCTTGAGTGTACTGATTGTGTAAGAGAGGGAATGCATGAAGCCAATATAGGACTTTCCTACAAGTGGGCCGTGACCCGGATTTTTTGCGAAACTTTTTGCGAAACTTTTTGCGAAACTTTTTTGCGAAACTTGTTGCGAAACTTTTTGCGAAATTGTCTTCGACCTTCTGCAAGCCCAACTAGAACAACACCAACTGGACCTTCAATCACGCCGTTTCAGCACGGACGAGCAAGAGAACGTCTTCCGCTTCATTTACGTAAGTCCGAGCAAAATCCATCATCCTTTTAAAAATACCATTTTCGGATTTTCACCACCTAAAACGGTTTTAAAAATTGCATAATTGTGCTGTATACCTACCGTGTTCTGAATACTGTGTGTGGGAACTACTGTGTGAACCTCGAGCCGAATTTGAAACATAGAAATCTCCACAAAAGTGAGCGAATAATTTTGAAAAATATAGCGTAACTTAACGTAATTAATTATGACTGAGATTTCTACTGATAGATTGGGGGAGTGTTTCAACAAAATTCGCTCAGAGATGAGAGCACAAGGGATGACACAAAACATCAGACCCTTTTCCGGAGATGGTCACAACAAATTAATTGAATGGCTACGGCAACTTGACCGAATTAACTTCAGCATGGATGACGAACAGACGCAGATCATTTGCATCAAAACGCTCACTGGTCCTGTAGCCGAGTTTATGCAGCGCGTATTCGCGGAACAACCACTTATGACGTGGACACAAATCAAGCACGTCATGCGGGAAAGATATTCGGACCTTTCGGACAACAAATGCGCTCAGGAGGGTTTGCGAAAATTACGCCAAAATAGAGATCTTGTGCAAAATGTCGGTGAGAAATTAATCGCACTGGCACGGGAAGCTTACTCAGATATCGAAAATTCCTCGGTTCAGGAAAATCTCATTGATATTTTGAATAAAGGTGTCCAAAGTAGCTCATTGGCAAACAAGCTGTACAGACAAAACTTCCGAACCCTGGAGGAAGCCATCCAGTTTGCAGTAAAGGAACAGAAGGTAGACAGAGTAATCGAGGTATGCAGAGGCGTACAAAGGCAGGAGCCGATGGAAGTCGACACTAATCAGCCAGACACAGGAGAGGACAAGGTAGATAAATTGGAAAAACTTGTTATGGCAATAGGCCAATCAGTGGAAAAATTAGCAGCAACGTCAAAGCTAGAAACCGAGAAGCCACCCAGGGAGAACCAACCCCAGCCTGGACCACGGGTGTTCCATCCCACCTACCAACGTTACCCCCGTCCGCCACGAAACTACCCCTCAGGACCACGCTATGGACCGCCTCAGACAGGACCACACTATGGACCACCTCAGTCAGGACCGCACTATGGACCACCGCAGCCAGGACCTCCTATGGGTCCCAGAGTATGGAGAGCACCACCCAACACCGACCAGCACCCAGCTTACCGCTGGACTCCCGATGGTAGACCAATCTGTATCAGGTGTGCCAAAATTGATCACATTGGAAGACGATGCCGCCCACAGCCAATTAACCAGGCGGAAAACTAATCAGCTCTGTCGCGACTGACCACCGTGATGGAGCTGAGCAAATTCAGACAGAGGAAATACCGAGAAAACAGAGGAAGAATATCAGGAAAAAAGCGCGACCCCGAAAAACGTAAACAACGGTTGGCACGCGTCCAACAAGTTCACATCAAGGCAAACACGCCTATGGCTTGACTTCACATCGGAAACCAGAGAGCCTATTCTCTCGTGGACACGGGAGCCGACATATCGTTGATCTCGAAATAATTATTTGATAAAATCGCGGATAAAAATATTATAAAATTCTCACAGGACCGACGAGATTACATACCACTGATATCCGCCAGTGGCCATCGCCTGAAAAACATTGGAGTTGGAATCTTAATGGTGGAGATGAGCAAATTCAGAAAACCGTTCGAATTTCAAATTGTGGAGGACCTAAAACAGGAGTGCATGATGGGAAATGATTTTTTGACGAAGTTTGGAGCGAAGTTAGATTTTGAGAAGAAAGCCCTCTGCATCGAAGGAAACATGATTCCTCTCAGACCGCAAAAACAGAACAGTGAACCGACTAGCTCACTCGTCCGAGTCAAGGAAAGAATTCACATTCCCGCCAACACTGTCGTGGAATGCCCAGCCTTCATTAACCCTGTTCAACTGGTAGATCAAAACTGTCATGTACACTCGCTGGATAACATGCCGCTGATTTCTAAGGAACCTGGCTTGTTCATAGCCGAAGTTATAGCGAAACCAGACCAACACAAACGCGTACCAGTACGAATTGTCAATACCACTACTCGTGATTTCTCCTTGCACCCAGAGCAGGTGATTGCATTCGCTGAGACTATAGACGATTCTGACTTGGAAAACCTGATTGACATGACACAGGACATTGAACTGACACCGCCAACCGCTCCCTCTGACCCGCTTGATCAAGCCAAGCTGGCTCACCTGACTGGTGCTGACAAGGACAGACTAGAACAGCTGTTACGTGCTAACACTGACTTATTTGCCGAGACTGACGCAGATCTTGGAACGACTGATGTCATCAAAATGGACATTGACACTGGAGACAACCCACCGATCCGCCAGGCTCCTTACAAAACCCCATTCTCTCAGCGAAAATACGTAGAGGAACAAATTAAAGTAATGTTAGACGCCGGTATCATTGAGGACTCAGACAGTCCTTGGGCTGCCCCGATCGTGATCGTTCGCAAAAAGGATGGAAGTAACCGATTCGCGGTTGACTTCAGAAAACTGAACAAGGTGACCAAAAATATAGCTACCCACTTCCGCTAATTGAGGACATTCTTGCCTCTCTGGGAGGTGCGAACTTCTTTTCGTCCTTGGACATGAAAGCTGGCTATTGGCAAATCCCGATGTCCGTGGAGAGTATTAAAAAAACAGCATTCACATGTTTCCTGGGCCTGTGGAACTTTCGCAAAATGCCATTCGGAATTTGCAATGCACCATCAAAATTTGCAGAATTGATGAACAAAGTCCTGTCCGGAATTCAAAATCAGTTTGCAACCGCCTACATCGATGACATAATCGTCTACTCCAAAATGTTTGACGAACATTTGGCCCATCTGGAAGATGTTTTCCGCAGACTGCGAAAGGCGAAATTGAAACTAAAACTGTCGAAATGTGACTTCTTGAAAGAAAGAGTACAGTACTTGGGACACCTAGTTTCAGCCTCTGGCATCAAGCCAAACCCCGAGAAAGTGGAAGCGATTCAACATATGGCAGCCCCGACCAATGTCAAGGGAGTCCGCTCATTCATGGGTATGTGTTCATACTACCGTCGATTCATTTCCAGCTTCAGCAAAGTCTCCACGCCACTTATAAACCTCACCAAGAAACATGCCCGATTTGATTGGACAGACGAGTGTGAGCATGCTTTTGAAACTCTGAAACAAAAATTAGCTACCGTACCCGTGCTGGCATATCCCGACATCACGAAAGAGTACAAATTATACACGGATGCCTCCCAGGAAGCAGTTGGAGCTGTGTTAGTGCAGGAACACGGAGAAGGTGAAAGAGTGGTACAGTACCTGACGAAACAGTTAAATGAGACACAACGGAAGTGGCCAGCGGTCCAGAAAGAGGCCTATGCGTGCGTGTGGAGTGTGCAAAAATTACGCCAATATTTGCTTGGATCGAAATTCACCATTCTGACCGATCACCGTCCACTTACTTTTTTGAACCTGTCAGAAATGAAAAATCCAATGTTGCAGAGATGGGCGATCATGCTTTCAGAGCACGACTGCGAAATCATTTACATTAAAGGCAGCAAAAATATCGTGGCTGACCACCTCAGTCGAATGCACGAAACTGACCAAGACGTGAACGTCATAGATTCAGACCATGTACCAATGGGTGATCTCCGTCACACTGAATTCAGAAAATCAGAGGAAGACCTGAGCAGAGAGGAAAAATTTAAGGAAGTACTAGTGAAATGGGAGGATATAGCGAAACTTCAGAATGCAGATGAGGAAATAGCAAATATTCGGACAATCATGAATGACAAAAATCACGCCGATTATCGGGACATCGTTTTGCAGTACATGGAATTAGACAAACTGATCTACAAAATTAGCGATGGACCTCGCTGTGGACCATTTCCAGGCTTACAACTATGCGTGCCAAAATCCCTGAGACAGGAAGTATTGAAGGAGATGCACGAAGGTTTCTTTGCAGGACATATGGGACGCACCAAAACATACGAAAAGCTTAAATTCAGATATTATTGGAACGGAATGTGGAGAGACACAGTGGCCTATCTCAAAGCTTGCGTGCCTTGCACAGGACGCAAAGCCAAACAGCCCCGGCCCCGATGCAGAAGATGCCAGTACCTCACTATCCCTTTGAAATGATTGCGATTGACACTTGTGGACCATACCCAGGAACGCAACAAGGTAACCGTTATGTCATCACGATCATCGACTTGTTTTCTTCTTGGCCGGAAAGTTTTTGCACTAAGCGGAAGGATGCCCATACTGTCGCGAAAATCCTTATGGAAGAAATCATCCCACGCCACTCATGTCCACGCGTGATACTTTCGGATTCAGGAACAGAATTCAGAAATGCCGTTGTAGACGAGCTGGAAACTTGCTTGAATATTCGCCACATCACCACTAGTGCATATCGGCCGCAAAGTAACGAATGATGCGAAAGGTACCATAGGTGTCAAAATGACATATTGGCAAAAACAATCAACAAAAATCAGGATGACTGGGACACAAAAATTCCCGCTACTCTTGCCGCCTATCGGACCGTTAACATTGGAAGCTCTGGAATCATCTCGCCATTCTTCACACTGTACGGCAGAGACCCCGTTCTCCCCCTGGACAATTTGCTCCAGCCTAAAATGAAATATTACGGAGAAGACTATGTCCCAAAAATGCTGTCTAATTTACATGAAGCGTACAGCCATGTAAAGACTCACATTGTGGAGAGTCATGAACGGAACCGTGAGTACGCAGACCGTAAAGCCAAGCCGCGAAATTTCAAAATTGGAGATCCCGTGTATTATTATGACACAACTGTACAGCCTGGCAAGTCGTCAAAGTTCGTATTGCCGTGGAAACCATACTTTCGGATTGACAAACAGACGAGCCCAGTTAATTATGTGATTCGAAATCAGACCTCCGGAAAGACCCGGTTGGTACATGCACAGAAACTACGGCTAGCCGATCCGAACACAGCATGGGAACCCACCAAGGACCACGACGAACCGGTGAACCAGAAGTATTTAGAGAAAACGTCAAAGGTAGATGGTACAGTCCCTGAACGAGTGCAGCCTTTTAGGTCAGCCAAACGGGCCGAGGTCGGCCCTGACTACAGTCCCTGTGAGGATTGGCCCATGGACGTATGCAGCCCACAGAGAACAAAGGATGATGAAACCGCTGAGTTGACATGCCTGGCTCGGTGCAGCCACCGCCGGTCGAGTCTGACCTGCCAGAGAGATCACCTCTCACCCCGTCAGCAGATGTAGCTGGGCCCCCACCGGTATCGAGTGACACTGAGACAGACATTCCTCTGTCTGAACCAGTCCAGACAAACAAAAGGCCGTTGCCGTCGACCAGTGAGTCAGACGACGACGCCCCATTTTCGGAACCAGCAGAACGAAACCAAAGACCACTCCCCTCTTCGAGCGATTCAGAAGACAATTTACCCCTTTCAGAATTAGCAGAGCGCTTAAAACGACCCTTACCTGTGTCCAGTGATTCAGACCCTGAAACTACACAATCGCAATTGGCGAAACGTCCGAAACCTCCAATTAGCGAATCGGAAGATGAAATTCCGCTTTCAGAATTAGCAAAACGCTTCCAGGACTCGACTGAAAGCCCAGTGAGGCCAGTCCCTGAAAAACGACCCTGAAAAACGACTCAGATGGTGGAATCATCTGACGACGATCGCACTCCATGCAAACTTCAAATTCACGATGACTCCGCTACTTCCACTGATTACGAAGCTGATGTCGACCGAGTCGACGTCACGACTACTAAAGTGCACGCCTTCGCAAGCCTTGTGGAGATGCAAAATGATTCAATATTGAAGCAGTTCAAATTACAAATGATGATGTTCCAGTCTATACTTAAGTAACGGCTCTAGTAGATATGTCGCGAAGTGTACCAGTGAGTCGCTTCATGTGAACATGTAACTGTATTGTTGACGCAGTGGCGCCACAAACGGTGACGGAGTAACGGCACCTACCGGCCTGATGGCCGATGTGATGGATGTGGTGCGTGTAGGACCTTGTGATGGAACCCCATATGGGCGTAATGATGTTGATGTGACGTTGTGACGTCACCTATCCTGATGTCTTGTGTGACATATTGTCAACTGTTAGTAACATGTATTTGTGGTCAAAATCCAACCCCAGACCTATGCTTCTGCATCTTTGAATCGAGTTTTGTACCTGGAACTAGGGATGTCGATCCCGGGATCGGGATCCCGGGATCCCGGGATTGTATCAGTCCCGAATCTCGGGATTGGGATGGCCGGGATCCCGAAATCCCGACTGACAAAAATAACAAATTGTACAGCTAAATGCTGCTATAATTCAGAGGTGAAATAACAACGCTGTCTCAGAAGTGGTGTTTTCACTAGGTTGACCAAATATTAGTCTGGATTTAATCAATTTCCAGCCTGAGTTCTTGCGGCAGAAGAAGCCCGGCTGGTTTCGTTATTCATCCATTAGTTTGTTTTTCGGTCACAGAAGTCGCGCGACGTTTGACCGCATCAAAACGCCAGTTCCATGTCACACGATTCCTTCTGGGAGACCCCAGTCTCAGGTTCCGAGATTGAACACGACGTCGGTTGGTTGGTTATTTGGGCTTAGGGGCGCATCGACTGCGTTGGTCATACAGCGCCCATAACGATGTTAAATGGTGCCTGTGGTCTTAAACGATTCAACAGTAGCACACCAACTTACATAATGCAGGCAAGTCATTCCGATCTTCTACCGTTACATGTCAGTGAGGTGTATAAATCGCTCTAAAGTCCACATCTGAAAGAAAGCGAAGAAGCTGTCCCGAAGTTACTGCGCGCGAGTGCTCACCTAGGAGATCGCGGAGTGACAGCGACCGCACGACTCCAAAGAGGCGTCTGCGATCGTCGGCCAGCATAGGGCACGCAATCAGAACGTGGCGCACTGACAGCGGTGAATGACATCGAGGGCAGGTTGGCCTGTCCTCTCCACAGAGAAGATGGTGGTGTGTTGGGTGGGTATGCCCAAGCCGAAGACGGCAGAGCACGACCTCGTCCCGCCTCGTCCTGCGATAGGACGAGGCCCACTCTCCAAGGCATGGCTTGATCGTTCGTAATTTGTTGTCCTGCAACGTGTTCCAACTATTCTGCCATTTTTCAAAAACAAAGGTCGTAATTGAGTGGCGATGTTCCCTCGCTGGGAGCGGCATAGACCGCCGGTACGGGGCTTGGGCTGCACGTTTCGCAGCAGCATCCGCTGCTTCATTTCCCACGATGCCGACATGACTCGGAATCCAGCAGAGGACAGTATCCTTCCCAGCTTGGGCCAGTGATGTGAGACGCAGCAGAATATTCTGTACAATGGGGTCAGATGGGTTGAACTGCTCTAGCGCCCAAAGGCTGCTGAGTGAATCGGTAAAAATGACGTGCGTGGAATCCCGCCCTACTTCGATAAAACTGAGTGCCTTGATGATGGCAACCAGCTCTGATGTGTATACCGTTGCATGTGGTGGCAATGAAAAAGACCGCGACAGGGAACCAATAACAAATGCACTGCCAACACCCGAATCAGTCTTGGATCCGTCCGTATATATCGGGACGTAGCCGTGAAAGGAGGCTATGTGCTCTAGAGCTTGTAACCGACGGTCGTGTGGTGTAGTATGTGCTTTCTTCGCCGCAGAGAGTGACCGGTCTATTGTTGGGTGTGTCACCTGCCAAGGCGGTGTTTGTAGAGAACCGACCCGCATAATTCCCCTCAATCGAATTCCGCTGTCCTCAAAGAGTCTTCGCATTCTGACGCAAAAGGGGGTGCCATGCACAGTGCGCGCTCGACCGAATGTTGCAGTCAGGCGCTGGGAGAATACATGCGCATAAGTGGGGTGGTCGGGGAATTGACGCAGTTTAGAGGCGTAGCGCATCCCGAGCATCTCGCGCCGGAGCGAGAGTGGTGGCTCGTGGGCTTCAGCCAGAAGGCTCACAGAAGGCGAAGTGCGGAAAGCGCCGGTCACGATGCGGAGCGCTGAATGATGTATCACATCCAGTGATCGTTTGCTTGTTGTACATGCACCGTCATATATAAAACATGCGTAGTCCAACTTTGAGCGAACGAGGGAACGGTACAACAGTAGCATAGTTTTCCTATCTCCTCCGTAGGACGTGCGTGCGACCATCTTCAGAAGGTTAAGTGATGCAAAACATTTCTCCCGGAGTGCTTTAAAGTGTTCTTTGTAACTAAGACGGGCGTCAAAAATTACGCCCAGAAACCGGGCAGTGCGCTGAAAGGGAATTTCCTTCCCATACAGCTGGAGAACAGGGTCTGGGCAGCTTCGGCGACGTCGGCAAAAATGCATCCCAACGGTTTTTGAGACAGAGAACTGTAACCCGTTCTTGGAGCTCCATCTTTCCAAGCATGATGTAGCCAACTGCAGCTGCCGTGCCATTGACGGTGCACTGGATGTGCAGCACCAAATCGCGACGTCGTCCACGAACAGTGATCTGCCAACATTTTGTGGAAGAGAGTCGCAGATATCATTGATCATGATTGCGAACAGCGCCACGCTTAATACGCTGCCCTGTGGTATCCCTTCAGTTTGTGGGCATCGGTTTGACAGACAGCTTCCGATCCGCACTCGAAAGAAGCGCCTGGACAAAAAGTTCTGGAGGAAGAAGCCCATAGGTCCACGAATTCCATGTCCGAAAATTTTCCTCAGGATGCCGTAGCGCCAGGTGGTGTCATACGCTCCGTGAATGTCAAAAAATACTGCACCAATATGACGATTTTGCTGAAACGCTGCCCGTACCACAGTATCAAGAGATAAAATATGGTCAACGGTGCTGCGGTTTTTCCTAAAACCACACTGTGCGTTATTTAAAATACCATGTCGTTCCAGGAACCAGGTCAAACGTACGTTTACCATCTTCTCCATAAGCTTGCAGAGTGATGAAGTGAGCGATATTGGTCGGTAGCTCGCCGGGTCTGCGCTGTCTTTTCCGGGCTTCAAAATTGGGATCATAGTGGCCTCACGCCAAGTGGGTGGGAAATCTCCTCTCTCCCACAGCTGGTTCAGCGTTGCAAGCACGGCATCAAGTGTGCATGAAGGGAGGTGTTTGAGCATATCGTTGTGTATTTGGTCGGGGCCTTCAGATACGCTCTGAAGGGTAGCAATAGCGGCGCGCAGCTCGGACATCGTAAACGGCTCGTTGTAACTCATACGTTCAGAAGTGAAAAAGTTTAGTGGTTGTCTCTCGCAAGCGGTTTTGTGGCGTGCGAATACGTCATCACTGTAGCACCTACATCGGTTCGAAATTGTGCGAGCCATCTCATTGGCCACGTCGACCGGCTGGGTGATATCTCTGCCGGCGACTCGTAGTACTGGCAAAGGGGTGGAGTTGAATTTAACGGCGATACGCTTGATTCTGGACCATATCTGTGACACAGGTGTGGAACGATTTAGCTTGTTCACGTAGTCCTTCCATGAGGCACGCTTAGCGTCCTGGATAGTGCGTCGAGCAATGGCTCGAGCTTGCCGGAAGGCGATGAGATTGGCCATGCTGCTCCTTCGGTCAAAGTCCCTGAAGGCGCGTCGTCTTGCCCGAATTGCCTGATGACACTCCTCCGTCCACCACGGGACGGGCGCACGACGGGGAGTGCCAGAGGTGCGAGGGATGGACTTAGTTGCAGTCTGCACCAGCAGGTTTGTGAGTCCTTCCACAGAATTAGGGGTGGTACCGGGCCCCACGAAAAAAATATCCTCTAGTTGCATCTCGTATGCTGGCCAGTCGGCCTTCTTAAAATTCCATCGGCATGGTCGCGTTCCGAGTGCTGCGCCATCCTCGTAATCCAGCCACACCGGAAAGTGGTCGCTGCCTAGGGGGTCGTCGGACACAGACCAGCTAAAAAGTTGTGCGAGTTGTGCACTACACAAACTGAGGTCCAGGGCAGAGGTATGACCAGAGGGCAGGGTGAGGTGGGTCTTTGTTCCAGTGTTTAAAATGCACAAGGATGCATCGTGCATAAATGATTCCAAACATCGACCCCGTGTGTTAACATAATCACATCCCCATGCCGTATGGTGAGCATTAAAATCACCTAGTATTAAGACCGGTGGGGGCAACTCGGATATCAGTCGTTGTAGCTCAGTAGACGGGAAACCAGTACCGGGTGGCAAGTATAGTGAGCAGATAGAAATAGGACGGTAATTAAAATGCACTCTTACTGCGACGGCCTGCAGCTTGGCGTGCAGCACTAGTCTCTGCGCCGCCACACTATGGTGGACAGCCAGCAGCACTCCACCATGTGCAATGGTGCCCGAGGGCAAGTCCTTTCGAAAAACTGAGTAGCATTTTAGGTTATATAAATAGTCCGGTGTCACCTTGGTTTCTTGAAGGCAGATGGCCGCAGGACAGTGGCGGTTTAGGAGCACCTGGAGGTCTTCCGTGCTAGTCCTCAGCCCCCTACAATTCCATTGTAAAATAGACCGCGGCTGATGCATTTAAAACGAGTTAAAGTAGGTATGTATGATTATCAGTTATTATCACAGAAGACACTCACAATCCTAATGGTCCATCGTAGAACTAGTGAGTGTATAGATTGACGACGTTTAACGTATGTAAAATGTGTGAAAAGTGTATATTTTAAAGAGGGAGGTAAAACAGGTCGGCTCACGAAGAACCAACCGGGGCCCACGAATCAGCCGGTGCCTCAGAGGGCACACAGACACTCGGTCCAAGGGACTAGGTCCTGGGGCGGGAGCTCGGCGATCCTTGGCCCGGCGGAGAGCCAGACGTCGGAAGGCCTCGCTTCTGGGAGCCCAGTCGAGGTGGGGGGTGGGGGGGGCCCATGCTGTAGGAAGCCGGTCCCTCCACTTTCCGTCGTGGCGACGGGGTGGCCGGCCTTTGGGGTGGAGCCTTGTCAGCCCCTTGGCGGCTCGTCGCTCGGGCCTTCTCCATATCGATGAGCCGCGCTCGCTTCGCTTCACGAGCTCGCCTCTCGGCTTCTTGATGAGTAAGACTAGCATCGGATATTTGAAAGGGTCGGTTTGTACTACGAGACGGCGATGGAGGTGCGGAAGTAGAGGTTGAGTGTGAGGGCGAGGTCTGACTCGGGGGAAGGGTGGAGGGTTCAGGGAGGGAGGAGGTGGAGAGGAGGGATTTGGAGGTGGTGCCGGTACATGGGGGAGGCGAGGGGGGATTTGAGGAAGGACGTGGAGTGGGAGGCGGGGGATTCGTGGTGGATGGGCAGGGGCTGGGCTTGGGTGGAGGGGATCTAGCAGGTCTCTTTGACCGCTGGATCTGTGTCCACTCCCCACCCCTAGATCTTGTTCGGGATGAGGCCTCGGACGGTTCGTCAGCGCTTCCACTGGTGGTGGGTGGGGCTATGGTGGTCTCGGCACCACTTTGGGTGGACCGACCCTGCCTCACCGGAGACGCAAGGGGCATACCAAAGGCTCGAAGGAGGGCAGTCAGTTGATCGATGAAATCAGAGGCCTTATCGGGCTGTAAGTGCTGTGGAGGTGTCAGATTCGGGCCTGGTAATGTATTTTTTACTTTCGAAGCGTAGGACGTTTTTTGATGGGATTGTTCATATAAGTCTCTTGCTTCCCGGAAAGTTATTTTTGTGTGTGTTTGATTGCTATGATTTCTTTTTCTTTCAAGTAGGACGGGCAGGTTCGATCAGAAGAAGTGTGGTGGTTTTGGTCCCTCACGCAGTTCACACACTGGGGGGTCGCGGAAGTGCACTGTTCAAAAACATGGTCGTTGGAGGCACATTTGCCACATGCTGGGCGATTTCTGCAGAATTGTGTCGTATGTCCATACCTCTGGCACCTAAAGCAACGCATTGGGTTGGGTAGGAAGACACGCACTTTCACACGCACATACCCCACACGTATTTCCGATGGTATGTCTGGTGTGTTAAAGGTCAAAATTATGTTGTTTGTCGGGACTGTGTCTGCGCCTCTCCTCACCCTTATCCTTCTCGCTCCCGTGACTCCAAACTCTGACAATCCATCAACTATCTCGTCCTCCGGTACGTCGCTCAGGTCATAGCAGTTGATAATGCCTCGCGATGTGTTTTTCGTTTGGTGAGGTTCTATTTTTATTTCAATTATCTCATCCACTCTCGTATCACCTTTCCGCACACTGTACACAAACTCCGATAGCTTCAGGGCATTCCCCGCCTCCTTGGCCACCACAAATTCCACTTCCAAACCACCATCCTTTAACTTTTCGCATCTAGAGATCCTTCCAAATCTGTCACAGCCATTTCGCCTCTGGAACGGAGACAGAGAGGCAAGATTCTTCGCAATTCCTCTGAATATAAGGATACGCGGAGTAGGGGGAACGCTTCCCACACCTCTGTCTGGATTAGACAAGCTCACACCCGCGAAGGGTCGGAGGCTGGTCTGGCCCCTACGAGAGGGGCCAGGGGTGTTTTTGTTTATTATGGTTGCCATTGAGTGTGATTGTGTTCTGCTCCCCGGGCGCCCCACCACACAGGGGCCCAACTGGGGGGACGCCTGGGTCCCGCGGACAGGAGGACGCCAGGCGCCCGAAGAGCTATACGGGGCAGGCAGCGCCTTCGCCCGGCCGGGAGAGAGACTCACCACCCCGACCAGGATCCAGCGCCGCCCACCCCTTGACCCCAGCCGGCCGGGCCGGCAGACACTGGGAAAAATTCCCAGGTCCCCGGCCCGAGGCGACCGGCCACTTGACCCGCGTGAGGCCCCACGGGCCCGCCCGCCCCTCCGGGATATCAGGACCAAAGAGGCGTGTTGGTCCCCCGTCACAACTAGCACCGTGCGACGGGGGACCTCAGCCTCCAGGACTCCGTCAACCCCGTGGGACGGGCCGAGGGGGCGCGGCTACCCCGATAAAACTGAGCTGGAGGGCAGGACCGGGGAAGTTGTCCTGCCTGCTGACAGTAGGGATAGTTGGTGTTGCAGGGCCAGGTGAAGGATATGGATGTTGAGATGAGATGGGCATTGGAATGGGAGCGTACGGATGGAAGGACGAGTGAGGCACTCCTAGTCTGGCCCCTCGCCGGCTCACCGATGGACTGGGATTCCGGGTCCTTAGGGCACTCAATCCCCCCACCACGTAAAGGTGGTGCCTCGTCGGGGGGTTGAACACGACGTCGACTGCTTACTCCGCGTGGGGGCGGGGGGATGTCTGCGCATAGCACTGACACATGATACCAGCGCGGCGCAACAAGACACCGGACGATGTGAGCGTGAGGCTTGGTGGAGAAGCTCAGTGTCCTACCAGTCGTGTAAGCGGCGAGATGTCGGACTTCGTCGTGTTTAGGGGGAGTGCTGTTTGGGAGCATTTTCTGCGTGAGACAACCGGCCAAAGTGCCAAGTGCCGTTACTGTAGAAAGGTGCTGAAGATTTCGGGTGGATACACAAAAGGCCTTCACACCCACGTAAAGAGCCAGCATCCAGATCGGTACGCCGGTTCATCGAAGGATGGAGCGTCTCAAGACGATTCGAACTCAGACTAGCCACAGCCTGCTGCAAAAAGGATCAGGCCCCTGGACAGATACTTTTCACCCAACGCTGAGGATAATCTGGACTCCATGCTGGCAAGATTGTGCGGCAGGGACGGGATTCCGTTCAGTGTTTTTTGCACTTCACCGGACTTGCGCAACCTTATGGCTGCCAAAGGGTTTAAAAATCTACCAACCGGTCACGAGGAAATCCGAAATCGTGTCATGAGGCACTGTGCCAGGATCAAATGTCAGGTAAAACAAAAGCTGACAGATGATATAACGCAAGGCACGAGGTTCTCTCTCACAATCGACGAATATACGTCTCTCAGGAATCGAAGATATATGAGCGTGAACGTGCACTCTGGTGCAAAGGTGTGGGGCCTCGGTGTGGTTCGGTGTCATGGCTCTATGCCAGCGGAGAAATGCATGGACCTGCTGAAGGTCAAACTAACTGAGTTTGACCTCGACCTCAACCTGCACGTGACATGTGTCACCACCGACGGCGCATCCGTCATGGTGAAGTTCGGAAGAAGTTTGCCGTGCGAGCTGATGGCGTGCATCTTGCGGTAATTGATGTTTTATACACGAGTGACGGCGGAGCTAAGACAACCAGTGAGGCTCGTGACGCCTGTGCGTCACCAGATACGGAGTCACCTACGGATGGATCGGATGAAGATGACATCGGGGAGGATGACGTCGTTGGGGTCGAGGATTACAATGAGCTGCAGGGCTCACGAGCCGAAGCGGTTCGAAGCGTCCGGAGAATTGTGCGATGGTTTCGAAAATCGCCCGTGCGAAACGAAGTGCTTCAAAAGTACGTGACGGAAGAACAAGGTAAGCAGGTGATGCTAATTCTTGATTGCAAAACGAGGTGGAACAGTTTGTTTGCAATGCTGGAACGATTTATTACACTAAAAGCACAGTGCACAAAGCAATTATTGACATAGGTGACAAGAAAGTGCAGATGACCAGTGATCGGGAGCTCGACATGGTGCGGGAGATTGTTCGGTGCCTCAACATCGTAAAGTAGGGGGCAGAGGCCCTGTGCCGCAGAGACAGTGGACTGTTAGAAGCCGAAGCTGCTCTGAAGTTTGTGCTCAGCTCCCTGGAAAAGGAAGGCGGCCAGCTGACAAAGAGGTTCTACGATGCTTTGACGCTGAGGATTCGTCAGCGTCGCTCTAATGCGGCTGCAGTCTTGCAGGTGCTGCATAACGACTTGCTGCCTCAAGACGAGGCAGAAAGGGAGATATTAGGCACGAAAGAGTACATAATGTATGATACAACGGATGAGTGGGGAAAATCGGTGATGCTGTGTCTGACAGTGAGAGTAGGGTGTCGAGCAGTCCGCGCCGGAGCCGACTCTGCAGCAGCAGCTGCAACGCCTGAAACGGCGGCGAAAAGTCGTGCCTGGCGCACCGGGACAGCTGGAAGACCCCAGCTTTCAAAGGCAGTGAAAAAGAACTGGAAAATCTTCCAGTTTCGGGGAAGGGACGCAGGGCCGCACGCCAGCATGGCCTATAAGTGGCTCAAAGGCATTGTCGCCACGAGCGTCGAATCTGAGCGAGTGTTCTCAACTGTAGGTAACATAGTGACAAAGGAACGTTCCCGTCTGAATGACGATACAGTTGATGCCCTGTGCTTCTTAAAATGTCACTATAGGTAAAAGCTTGGCAACATGCTTATTCGATTCCGCTTAGCAGTCGAGTATACTTATTGTTGTGCGAGTGCATCGCATGGAATATTCTTATGTTAATCGAGTAATACGTGTACATCATTTGATCCTGTGAGTATCCCTTTTTCTGAAGGCGAGGAAAAATGATCGAGATCGCCTGTTTGAATACCCGACGCTGGGTAGGCAATTATCAAACAACAAACGGCGTAGAACATCCAGTCTATTGATGGAGTATTGTTACTGCACTGAAGGTGTGGTTTTCGCGATGCATTTCAGGTGCTTCAGGGAGTTACTCCGCGCATATCGTAACTAAATGTGAATGTGTGAATGATCACTCGATTGTCAAATGGATAAAAGGCGTTTGCATGGCGCATCTGGGCGTCATGAGTCGAAATTCTGATCGGAATACCTTGGATTATTAGAGAGAATATATGAATCCCGGGATCCCGGGAAATCCCGGGATTTTTTCCGGAAAATCCCGAAATCCCGGGATTGGGAAAACGGCCCGGGATCGACATCCCTACCTGGAACCCACAATGCAATCCAAACCATCCAACCCTTCCCGCTCGGTGAAGACATCATCATCCGTCCTGGACCTGGACCTGAGCCAGCATCAGCACGACCTGACACTCGGGCGTGACGAGTCCGTCACGCCAGTTCCCGCAGGACCGTCGATCGGACACGCCTCACGCCGACAACCGCAGCTGACAGCATGGACCTGAGCTGACGACCGGACGTGATGAGGTGGACCACCTGCGGCCACCTCCTGCAGCGGTACACAGGATGTACCTGCAACACGACCCACCAGGGGCCGTTATACCCGCCCAGTTCGACGACTGGGCCGTTGGCTCGGCGCCAGCGAGCGCCGCCGAGAGGCCGACCGGGCCGCTGCAACCTGAGCGCCCCGCTGCGGATGCGAGCGTCGCCACTGCGGGCGCTGATCAGCGCCACCACGGAGCGGTGCTGACGAGCACCGTCCCAGAGCACCGCCACTGCTGGTGCAGTGGGCGGTCATATGGATGACTCAGCCGAGCTAGCGCGTGGTAGGCCGGAAGCTACCGCGGTGATATGGATGAATCACCGTCCGCTCTCGCAGCTGGACATGATCGAACACGACCTAATCTTCCATAAGTATATGGATAGACGTCGCAGTTGGCAGGGTTGTGTCCCTGACCAGTGACTCAGTCCGATGAGTGACATGCGGTAACTGCCGCAGGGCCGTCCAGTGAACGCGGCCGCGTCGAGTGTCGCACCCCGGGCGGCATCAGATCTGCAGATGGCAAGGTCGGCCATACTCAGACATCCCCTTCCCGAACCGGACTGAACTTCCAACAGTGCGCGCGCGACAGTGATCGCCAAAATGTTTAGGGAAAATTGTATTTGTGTTTAGCTATTAGGAACATTGTTTATTTACTACCATGGATCAGAGAGTGGATAACCCTTAAAACCTCCTAGACTAATTACGTAGAACTGTGTGTCATCTGACATGTATTAAATTGTTGTCGTATCGTACGTGTCTGTTGATTCGTATGTGATTGTAGAAGGCCGTGATATGTCTGAGTCGAAGCTCAGGATCAATCTGAGAAATGATCCGACCTTTGTGGACCTCTCGCTGTGTTGTAAGAGAGTTAGTTTTGGAGCGTCTTGATCCCATAAATTCAGCCCCTTACCCCATCCGTTCCTGGCGCGACAAGTCTCAGGCACCTAGACTGGCGTCCGACTGTCTGATGCCGACGTAAGCAGTCACAGCTCCAACGGGGCCGTTCAATGGACCTTGCACCTCCCCCGCCCTCTCCGGCGCCGGACGTCAGAGATGTGACCTCAATACTGTGCAGCCATCTCAGACGTCAGAGATGTACCCAGTTCACATAAAGTTATACATTTGGCTGTCCCGTAACCGTAATTGGTATAATCCGGTAAGCCTTCCGATTGTAAAAGTATACCGTAATAGTAACTGTAAAAGAGTGTACCGTAAATATCACATTGTACCCTTCACTAAATGCAAGCCCAATCCCGACGAAGCTTCTAGAACATGGATGTGACGTCAATGGGCGGTTCTGGCTCAACGGCCAATGAAAAGCCGGGGGTCTCCAGATGTGACCAGCGGCCGTGCGGCGGGGACAGTCAGGCTTGGATTCTCAAGGCGGGTGCATCTGTGCTTGTGCGCTCCGTGCGCGCGTGCTTCCCAACTAAATTCGGCTTCTAAATTCATAGGAAAGGCAGTATCACGGCTTACATTCAGAGGAGAAAGTGCTGTACGGTGTCTGTCGGTCTCGTGTGATCGTGCGAGTGCTGCAGGCAATACAGGGCAGCTAAAAGGACTGGAGCTTTCGTGACCGGGGTTATCGAGACGACGAGGTTGCTAGACTTTCGCGTGCCAATATAGGACTTTCCTACAATTGCTGCAGTTAATTCGGAAATTGAAAATGGTATGTTATACTGGAGGACGTCTGTTGTGGAAAAATCAAGAGGACTTGCCTCGCACCGATCCTTATGTATCAAAAATCGCTCGTTATTTGTGTTTCCCGAGCGTGCGGACAAAGCACGTCCTATCTTGTCCGCCACTTCTTCCGGGTCGATGATGTCCTGACCTGTCATGTGCAGGACAGAAAGAGGAACTGGGGCGTGTTTTCCAGAGAAACGTTTAATGCGGGACCATACAGTAGACAGTGACGTGGAACGATTTAACGTGTTTACGTAGGATTTCCACGAGTCTCGTTTCGCCTCGGCGATAGTGCGTCTGGCGAGCGCTCGTGCTTTGCGAAAAGCTATTAAATTATATGTGCAGCTATTATTATTAAATATACGAAATGCCCTCTTCCTAGCACGGATAGCCTCTCTACACTTATCGGACCACCATGGGACTGGTACTCGAATTGACGTTCCCGACGATCGAGGGATGTGCCGCTGGGCACTGCACAGTTGCCGAAGTGAATGTTTCCACGGAGATGACGGATTCATCCGAGTGGTCGCGGAGGGTGCTTTGAAGGTTAGCTTGGAAGGCCTCCCAGTCGGCTCGGTGAAATAGCCATTTTGAAGGTCGTCGACCAACCGTAACCCGATTAATGAAATGGGAATAAACAGGAAAGTGGTCGCTGTTATATGGATCACTATTCACCGACCATTCTAAGAAAGGTGCAATTTCTGGACTGCAGAGAGTGAGGTCCAGCACGGACGTCTGTCCAGTCGGTAATGTAAAATGTGTTGGTGTTCCCGTGTTAAGAATACAGAGAGGGAAATCGCTTATAAAACGTTCCATTGCACGTCCGCGGCGAGTAATCGTGGTTGAACCCCAAAGAGAGTGGTGTGCATTAAAATCGCCACACACCATCACCGGTGGGGTGAGTTGAGCTACAGCTTCAGAGAGATCAGAAAGTGGAAACAGTCTGCCTGGTGGTAGGTATATGCTGCATATGGAAACGGCACGGTGGTTTATTACTAAACGAGCAGCAACACACTGACTATTTGAAGAGAGAGGTGCATGTGTGAATGGGACAGAGTTGTGCACAGCAATAAGCACACCGCCATGCGACACAGTGCAGGATGGTACATCTTTTCGTAGAATAGTGTAATTTTTAGTTGAAATGGAGCGCCTGGAGCCAGCTTAGTTTCCTGTAGACATAAAACCGACGGCGTACGGGAACTTAAAAGATGCTGGAGGTCACTGAAGCTGGATTTGATTCCCCTACAGTTCCACTGTAAAACTACGATGTGGGTAAGTTAATACAGTAAAATATGTGCGTTGTCAAAAGATATAATTAGATAAGATGACTAGTATATATTACAAACCCAGCGACAGCTTGGTCAAATAAAGAAAACGAATAAAGACCGGATAGCAGCATGTGGACGTCATTGTTGCTAGAAAGAAATGGCCAAGGGCGGTTTAAAATCGGGCGGGAGCGGTCGGAGTCCCGGTGCCCTGTCTCGACGGAGAGTCCATCGAGGACTCAGGGTGGCAGCTCCGACCAGGGCCGAGTGAATGTGTCCTGGGGCGAGACCTCTGTGGGCCACCCCGCGGTGGAGATTCAGAGAGAGGTAGCGCTCGCTTCTGCGGGATACTCAGTTGCGGCGGAGGCGGGGGAGGACCAATTTCGGACGCTCCCACCGGCCCCGCCACTCGCTGTCGCGGCGATGGGGTGACCGACCTTGGGGGAGGCGCTATGCTGGTACCTTGGCGGCCCTTGACCCGGCCCTTTTCCAGTTGAGCAAGCCGCGCTCGTTTTGCTTCGCGAGCACGCCTTTCGGCTTCCTGAAATTGCAAACTGACGTCTGAGATTTGGATTGGTCGGTGCGTGTTTCTGGACGGCGATGCAGGAGCAGACGTAGATGTTGAGGGCGAGGGCGAGGGCGAGGCCTGGCTCTCGGGAAAGGGGGAGGATTCGGGGAGCGAGGAGGTGGAGAGGGTGGGTTTAGGTGTGGTAGTGGAGCGCGAGGGAGGGGATGGGAGGCTGGAGGGCGGACGCGAGGTGGGAGGTGGGGATTTCGAGGTAGGTGGGGAGGGGATGGGATTGAGTGGGAAGGACCGAGGAGACCTCTTTCCCCGTTGAACAAGCGTCCACGCCCCACCCTCGGGCGTTGATCTGGTGGAGGCTTCTAATGGGGGAACGGTGTCACTCGTGGAAGGTGGGACGCCAGTAGTATCGGCGTCGTTTTGGGTTGGCTGGCTCTGCCTAACTTGCGACACAAGAGGCACTCCAAAAGAGCGCAGAAGAGCTGTCAGTTGGGCCATCAGCTCAGAGGCTCTGTCGGGCTGTGTGTGCTGTGGAATAGTCCTGCTTTTTACTTTTGACGCGTATGATATTCTAGGATGAGAATGTTCATATTGATCCCTTGCCTGTCGAATCGTTATTTTTTGTGTGTGCTGGATATAAATTATCTCCTTCTCTCTGATGTATTTCGGGCAGGTTCGGTCGTAAGAAGTGTGGGGGTCCTGCCCCACACCACAGTTCGCACAGAAGGGGGTTTCGAGGGTGCAGTTTTCGCCATCATGTTCCTGGGAGGCGCACCTCCCACACACAGGGCGATTCCGGCAGTATTTGTTGGTATGTCCGAACCTCACTTCGTCCGAACCTCACTATGTCCGACACTTAAAACATCTCATCGGATTGGGGAGAAAAACACGGACCTTCACTTGGACGTAGCCCATACGTATTTTGGAGGGAATATCAGTGGTATTGAATGTTAATATGACGTTGTTTGTTGTAATAAGTTCCGAGCCTCTCCTCACCTTCATTTTCCTTTCCTCAGCCACACCAAACTCTGACAATCCGTCCACGATCTCCTCCTCCAGCACATCTCTCAGGCCAAAACAGTTGATAAGGCCTCGTGAAGTATTTTTTGTCTTATGCTGTTCTACGGTGATTTAAATGTTCTCTTCGACCCTACTCTGATTTTTCCGGATACTGAATCTAAACTCAGATAATTTCAATGCGGTCTCGGCCTCCTCTGCCCGTGCAAATTCCACCTCCAAGGCACCATCGCTTAACTTCTCGAAGCGTAAGACCTTGTCAAATCGGTCACATCCATCTCGCCTTTGAAATTGTGATAGCGAGGCGAGGGACCTCGTCTTACCACGAAATATAAGTATACGTGGGGCAGAGAAGCTATTTGTTTGGTCTCCACGAGAGGGACCAGGGTTTTTTTGTGCTGTGTATGCCATGTGTTGTCTTGGTTTCGGCTCCTCGGGCGCCCCACCACAGAGGGGCCCAACAGGGGGACGCCTGGACCCCGCGGACGGGAGGACGCCAGGCGCCAGAGGAGCTATACGGGGCAGGCGGCGCCTTCGCCCGGCCGGGAGAGAGAGACTCACCACCCCGACCGGGATCCAGCACCGCCCGCCACTTGACCCCAGCCGGCCGGGCCGGCGGACACTGGGAAGATTCCCAGGTCCCCGGCCCGAGGCGACCAGCCACTTGGCCCGCGTGAGGCCCCACGGGTCCGCCCGCCCCTCCGGGATATCGGGACCAAAGAGCTGTGTTGGTCCCCCGCCACAACTAGCACCGTGCGACGGGGGACCTCAACCTCCAGGACTCCGTCAACCCCAGGGGGCGGGCCGAGGGGGCGCGGCTACCCCGGTAAAACTGAGCTGGTGGGCAGGACCGGGGAAGTTGTCCTACCTGCTCATGATAGGGAGAGTTGGTGAAGGACATGGATGTTGAGATGAGATGGGCATTGGAATGGGAGCGTATGGATGGAAGGATGAGTGAGGTACTCTTAGTCTCACCCCTCGCCGGTAAGATGGTCGCCGGGTCATTGGGGCACGCAATCCCCCCCCCCCCACACGGAAAGGTGGTGCCTAGTCGGGGGGCAGTAGCACAGTTGATGAGCTGTAAGGTGAAAACTTCTATGGATTTTGGCAAGCTTCGGGAGCTGGCAGAAAAAGTTGCATTCAGTCTATTCTCAAACTCATTCTAATTGGCCTTTTTAAATTCCATCGCCTTGGTCTTGGCCCAAGAACTACTCCATCTTGGTAAGCCAACCATACTGGGAAGTGGTCGCTACCTAATAGGTCGTCGGCCACCGACCAAGTAAAAGACTGGACCAACTGTGGACTGCACATACTGAGGTCTAAACCCGACTTACTTCCAGATGGAAGGGCAATATGTGTCGGAGATCCTGTGTTTAAAAGGCAGAGGGCTTCGTCGTGAATGAAGGATTTCAAAAGGCGACCACGTGAATTTGTGGTAACACATCCCCATACAGTGTGGTGGGAGTTGAAATATCCTAACAATAAAACTGGGGGATGAAGTTCCAGCAATAAAAGACGGAGATTTGCAGCGGGAAGTGCGAGTCCAGGCGGCAGGTACATGGAGCAAATTGTCATTGCACGTTGATTCAAGTTGACACGAGCAGCAACAGCTTGAATACAGGTTTGAAATACTAATTGATGTACAGGTATGCTATGGTGTATAGCCAAAGGAACGCCGCTGTGCGCAACGGTGTCAGTCCGAATATCCTTTCGAAATACGGAGTATCCCTTGATGGTGCAACGGGAGTCTGGCGCCAGCTTCGTCTCTTGGAGACAGATGACAGCTGGGAGATACTTGTTGGTCACAGCCTGGAGGTTCAATAAGCTAGTTTTCAGCCCTCTGCAGTTCCATTGTAAAATTCCATGTGAGGGAGGCATTAAAATCGGAATTAAAAATTGAATAAAATACGTCTTGCTAAAAATAGCTAAGACACCAGATGCCAACTAATGTCGCTCAGTTGCCGGTTTTGCAACCGGAGAAGTTTGATGTCGCGGGCGCAACCTTCAAATACCAAATTCGGTTGGTGACACGGCCCCGGGCAGAGCGCGCTTCGCAACGCGGCTCGAGGTCCGGGGAGAAATCGGTGTGTGTCCGGCTCGACGCGGGGGGACTTCCGGGGTCCCATCATAGGCGAAGGCGGATGGGTCGCTATAGGGTGTTGGCTCCCGGGCTCTGGGCTCGAGGTGACGGACTGTCGTCGGGCTGTACGTCCCTGGGCTCCCAGGTCAGGTGCTCCAGGCTGTACCTCAACCCCAGATGGTGGTCGGGTCATTGGTGCAGCCACCAGGGGTTGTCTGGATGTCTGGGGCCCCGAGCGGGTGGTGGTGGTGGTGGTGGTGGTGGTGGTGGTGGTGGTGGTGGTGGTGGTGGTGGTGGTGGTGGTGGGGCGGCGGCGGCGGCGGCGGCGGCGGCGGCGGCGGCGGCGGCGGCGGCGGCGGCGGCGGCGGCGGTGGTTGTGATGGAGGTGGGGTGCATGGAAGTAGATGGCAAGGATTTGGGTCCATAGGATGGTGCTGAGGAGGGTGTGGAAGTGGAGTTGGGAGATGAGAGGGGGGGGGGGAGGTTTGGGGCGGGTCGGGTATTGATGGATGGAAGGATGGATGGATGGATTGCTGACGTAGGTTCTAATGTGGAAGCGGAAGATTTGTTGGGACGCTTCCTCCGCTGTACCTCACGCCACTCTCCCTCCTCTGGCTCCAAGGAGACAGTGGCGGAGACTTCAGCGGGCAGCCTCCTTTGCACAGAACTTACTGCATGTGTGCGAGATACGGATACGTCATAGGTTCTTTCTTCATGTATAGGTGGGGTGTCAGTAGCAGTACCGCTACGAGTTACTCTCTCTTTCGATGGCAACGTACTTCTTTCTGTCAGTGGTACATACGCCATGCCGAAAGAGCGGAGGAATACGCCGAGTTGCGAGAGGAGGTACGCGGCACTCCCTCTCTGAATTTCTGGTAGAGTGAGTGTGGTTTTGTTGACTTTGCCGATAGCTGCATAAGATACCCTCGGGTGGGCCGCATCGTAAGCCTGTCTGGCCTCTCTAAATTATAAGTTTCTCGCAACCTTCATAAACATGATCGCTCTTTCCTTGAGATATGTCGGACAGGACCGGTCATACGTAGTGTGCGGCACCTGGTCGCTCCCACAGTTGGTGCACCACGGTTTGTCTGCGCTACATTGTGGGCTTTCATGTTCAGGTGATGAGCACCTGCCGCAGAGCGGGCGATTCCTAGTTTTGTTTGGTATGTCCAAACCTCTGGCATCCGTAGCACCTCATCGGATTTGGGATAAAACGACGAATCTTCACCCTGACGTAACCTACGCGAATATCAGGTGGCAAGTCAGGTCGGTTGACAGTCAAAATAATGTTATTGGTTGGTATCATAGTGTTACCCTTACGAATGCGAATGCGTCTGGCCTCCATCACTCCAAACTCATTCAGGCCATCAACAATATCTTCGTCGCTCACCCCTAAAAGGTCGCAACAATTGATGATACCTTTCACGGAGTTTTTCGTCTTATGCAGAGATCAGCATCGGGGTAGCAACATCATGGCTCCCCTCACGGTTACGGATCGTGAACTTAAACTCTGTAGCTGTCATTGCCTTTTCTGCGTCATCGCTGTTTCCGAACTCTACCTCAAGTCCACCGTCTCTCAGTCGTTCACACCTCAGGATGGATCCAAATCGTTCATAACCATCACGACGCTGGAAGGGTGACAAAGTCGCAAGCGGCCTTGATCCCTCCAACGCTTTGAAAACAAGTGTGCGAAAGCTATGGGTTTGCACATTACAATTGGTCACGCGCCCATGTCCCTCAATGGTTTGGCCAGTCTGGTCCTTACGAGAAGTCCCAGGATTTGAGTTTTGATTTGAATTTGCCATGCAAAATGATTTGGTTCGGCTCTTCGCGACACCCCACCACCTGGGGGCTCAACTAGGAGGACGCCTTGATCCCGCGAATGGGAGGACGCCAGGTGACCGAGAAGCTATACGAGGCGGGCGGCACCATTTTCCCGGTCGGGAGAGAGACTCACCACCCGACCGGGATCCAGCGCCGCTCACCCCTTGACCCCTGCCGACCAGGCCGACAGGCACTGGACCGAGGCCCAGAGTTTCGACCAGAGGCGACAAGCCGCTTGACCCGTATGGGGCCCTACGGGCCCGCCCGTCCCCCCGGGATATCGGGACCAAAGAGGCGTGTTGGCCCCCCGCCGAAACTAGCACCGTGCGACGGGGGACCTCAGCCTCCAGGACTCCGACACCCCTGGGGGAGGGGCCGAGGGGGCGCGGCTACCCCGATAAAACTGAGCTGGTGGGCAGGACCGGGGAAGTTGTCCTACCTGCTCAGAAGTTGAATTCGACTTCCATAATATATTTACTCTAGCTGCTTAAAACGTTAGACCAGCGTGGAGCGCGGCAACTTCGTAGCTATGCCACTTCATGTCTTGACACTTTTTGCTTCTTACCTTTCCTGCCATATGATGTGAAGGTAGGCACTCCCAGTCACCCATCAGGCGACAGCTCTTGAAAAAAAGATTAGACGTTCTTTTTCGTCCAATAAAATCACAGGTTTCCATGACATTTATGACATTTACCACCTTGGATGATATTTTGTATTCCCTCCACCAATTCTGGAATAATGATACACAGATTCCACAGCAATGATTCAAATCGAATTACCATTTTCCAGCAACTATTTTCTTGTGCATTCAAATTACATCTCTGAAACTAATATGAGTGGCGTCGAGCCAACAGATAACACAACCATACCGATAATCTAACTTCCGGGTACTAAGCACTTCACGAAGCACTGCACCAGGTAAACATGAGGGTAGATGGCCTTTATGGTTATTCAACTTCTTATTTGACAAAAATCAGTTCTCGTCCAAGATACGATCAGTCAGCCAGGAAGCAGAATAGCACGATCGATTTATTATCAAAAGAATACAAGAAACAGGGGCGTGACAATAATGGTGAATACACCCATGAATTAGAGTTAAAACACATTCTACCTAGCATAGGAAAATTTACCGTCATCTTGTCGACATTAGTAAAACTAAATTGGCTATAGCGCCATATATATATATATATATATATATATATATATATATATATATATATATATATATATATATATATATATATATATATATATATATACATACATACATACATACATACATACATACATATATATATATATATATATATATATATATATATATATATATATATATATATATATATATATATATATATATATATACATACATAATAATATATATATATATATATATATATATATATATATATATATATATATATATACCCCCGTACCAACAGGTGGCAGGACCACGGTCCGCCCCGTGCTGGTAGGTGGCAGGTCCAATGTCTCCACGTGCCAAGAGGTAGCAGGTCCACGGCTGGCCACACGCCGACGAATGAAGTCACTACCAAAGTTCTACCGACTCGGGAGCGTCAATTTCGCCAATGCACATCATCGCGCCCGCAGACCCGCCCATACTAAACACAAGCGACAGTCCTGCGCATATCCGGCCCGTGTGCTTGCATAAACCGGAGGGGGGGGGGCAGCAACAGCGGTGGCGGCGTGGCCGATGAGATCGGAGGCCGCGACGTGAGTGCCTCATTAGGACGGACCGGCGCCGGCACCGCCGTCGAACTGCGCCTTGTTCTTCAGCAGGAATGTGGCGAGAAACTCGATCGGGTCGGGAGGTCTGGCGACACACATGCGGACACGTCAGAACGGTGGCGCTCACCAGCGTGAACCGCGAGCAGCCCCTGCCTTCCGCCGCATGCCCGACACATGGACAGTACACGACTCGAACGGAGGATGCCACACGGCAGGTGTAGCAGCACTACAACGTGATCAAGTCTACTCGGTCAGGCATGGCTCACTGTGGCACCTACCTCTCCTTGGACAGTACGCTGAGGGCCTGCTGGAGGGCGGGCACCACGGTCTGATCGAGATACTGCCGGGTGGGCAGGGACTGCAGGTCCAGTCGAGCCTTCTTGGAGCCGGCATCGGTCGTCTTCTCTGCCGACACCGCCCTCTGTCGCACGACAGGCAATGTCATGCCACTGCTCTCTGTCGCACGACAGGAAATGTCACGACACCGCCCTCTGTCGCACGACAGGCAATGTTACGACACCGCTCTCTATCGCCCGGCAGGCAATGCCACGCCGCCGCTCTCTGTCGCACGACAGGCAATGTCATGACACCGCCCTCTGTCGCACGACAGGCAATGTCACGACACCGCCCTCTGTCGCACGACAGGCAATGTCATGACACCGCCCTCTGTCGCACGACAGGCAATGTCATAACACCACCCTCTGTCGCACGACAGGCAATGTCATGACACCGCCCTCTGTCGCACGACGGGCAATGTCACGACACCGCCCTCTGTCGCACGACAGGCAATGTCATAACACCGTCGTCTGCTATGGCAAGCGGAACATTAGGACATCGCCTTCATCAGGAATTCATCACTTTTGGGGCACCAGGGACAACAAAGAAGACAGCACACCTTTCTGTCAACTTTCAAGGAGTCGTCTTGAAACCGGCGCAAAAACATTTAAAAATTAACGGTATCTATCTCGACCAAAATCTCAACATGGCAAGACAAACTAAACACGTTGCACAGAGCTGTAAAATCAGTCTTCTTACAATCAGTAAGAAAAAGCAACACCCTTCCAAAAACTACACCCAAACAGCTCATACAAACATTGGTGTTTCCACATTGAACACATATTGCATGCCAGCGTGGCGCCGCCCACACCGAAGGAGCGTTCCGGCCTGCAAGTATCAATTTTGCTGTCCGCAATTTTGTACATAAACACCAACACGAATACGTGTTCGAGGAACGCCAGCAACAAAATTGGATCACCTTTCACTCCGTGGTCAAACTCAGGGACTGTGCCCTGGTCCACAACATCATACACCAAGCGGATGGGCCAAAAAATCATAAAATCCTTCTCACACTCGGGCTCACATTTCCGAGCGCATCACGCGCATCTGCACTGACAAACAACTCCAAATAAGGAGATGCAGACTAGAGACAACACAAAGCAATCTGTACCTGTTCGCTCTATTTGCATGTGGAATAGCCCGAGTCGCGAACTACAGAACATTCAAAATCAGACCAATTTAAACAAGGGTGTGCAGGAGACACCAATGGCTTGATTATCTGCATCTGTGATTGTATTGTGGCAATGCTTGATGTTTAAAGCAGATAACCTGTATATATTTTATCACGTAGTGTATGACTGTGGAGTAATAGGCAATATTGTTTTGGATTCGACAACCATGTGCAATACAATACAATGCAATATAATACAATTATGTTAAACTCATAGAATGTCAAACCACGGAGTATGGCAAAACACTGTTTCCTCTGCATGACTTGAATTATATTTGATTGAAAAACCGAGACTTGCATAACAGACAACCGTGAGTGGCGTAAGTGTACCCAATGCGGAGGCGGCGCCGTGTCACCTCTTCCTGTCTAAGTTTATAACAGGAAAGTTACATGGTTCCAGACGTTGTTTGATGGCTCTCGGTTTGTTCACAGGCATCGAATCCCACACTGCCTGCCACTTGTCTAGGAGGAAAACCGACAGTTCTCAGCAATAGCCCGTCACAGGGAGTGGCAATAACCGACTGCGCGGGGCATGCGCTGCTCGTTTCGCCGCAGCGTCCGCCAACTCGCTCCCAGAAGTAACCACATGGTTAGGGAGCTCACACAGAACCACCGTCATCCCAATCGGTACACAGCGCGGTAAGACGGCTTAGAATATCACGCAACAGAGGGTTGGACGGAAAAAATGTGCTCAGTGCCGGGCTGCAGGGGCTTTAGGCCACATCGACTGCATTGATGATGTAGCAGTGCCAGGCTGCTTACATAATCGGTGAAGATAGCATGTCGATCGTCCTCTGATAATTCAGAGTTGGCAAGATGCTGGATTATACTGGTTAATAGCAGTGGACTGACAAAAACATTTTCAAGATGCATCGACTTCATGCAGGAGAACATATGTTTGTGGTTCTAGATCCTGGGGTTCTCCAGGTCTCAGATATATGCCCATCATGGTCTGCTGTAGGGTTAACAGCTTTTGCCAGTAAATGCTTTTTTTACTGGTTAATTCCACTAACAAGGCAACACATAGTCTTTTCCAGCATTTTGTCAACCCCGAAATCAGCTCATCTCAATATGAAAAATGCAACCATGATACCAGACCAAAGCTTACCTGAACACTTTCTGGAATTGTCAGGTCTGAACTGGCACCATTATTCCCCACCATCTTTAGTGACAGAAGGCTACAGCCACGTTTTCTGAAAAGAGACAGTTTACTAAGCTCAGAGGTAGGGTGTGCAGTTAGAGATGGTGAGCAGGTGCATGGCATGGTAACAGATAAATGACCAGAGAACACGGAACATATATTTGGGCAATCTTAGCCCCATGGTACCTACATGGGTAGCATTTTATATATCATTGAAGGGACACTTGTCACTCACCCATCACCCACTGCTGACCTGTGCCCCTTTCAAATCCTAATATATGTCATACAGGTATAAATCTGAGAAACCTAGAGCAAACCTCTCACTTAGCACTCCCTTAATTGCATAACAAGTCACAATCTGGGATATTACAGATTAGCCAGACACTGCAAAGGCATGAACAATTCCACATATGATTAAGCTAAGTCACCTGAAACTATCTGAATTGCTCTGAAGCCATGACACTCAGGTCACAATTAAAATAACCAATGGCCTATGCACAGGTGGCAAAATATGCCGACAAAAACTGGTTCTTGCCATGCCAGTGGAAATGAACTGTGATTTTGACCAGAAACCAATGACTAGCTTTTGCCATTTACTGGCAAAGGCTGTTAACCCTGTAGCAGACCACAATGGGCTGCTCCAGAGTTAACTGCTTATATCTCTGGAAGTTGGAGAACCTCCAGATCCCAAATCACAAACCTGTCATAGTCTCCTGCAAAAGGTTGATGTGTCTTGACAGGAAATGTTTTTGCCAGGTCCCTGGTATAAATTAGTTTATGCCAGCATCTTGCCAACTCTGGTCCTATGTAATGCTTAAGTAGGTACTTCCAGGCCCAATAAAAACATGAATGTAAAAAGCAAAATGGTTTAAATGTCCTTCAAGATAGAAAATTATGCATATACTGATAAAACTAGTAGCTCAAAAAGTATATTCACATGTGATACTGAACCAGAAATGACTGGATGCACTGAAATGACATTTGTTACTTTTTACTACTAGATATTTTGAACATTCAGGTATTTTAAACATTCCTATGTCCTTGTGCATGCATGCATTTACTTTTCCATTGGTCAGCAAAATAACACCAAAAAAGGGTTTGAATGAGGTAGGTAGGTAATACCATAATACCTAGGTCCTACCTACTAGACATAAAGACATAAAAGATCAGTGCAACTATGAGCCGCAAGGGCCCTTCTTGGTTGCACTCTGTACACTGAACCAGTTGTCCATCAAATGTGTTGATCAACTCTCCCTGGAATACAGAAAAACAAGCCCCCTATTCTTATAATGATTGTCTATGCCGTTTTTAAAGATGTTCAGTGTGTTGCTACTGACAATGGTTCCTGGCAGATGGTTCCAGTGTTCTACTACCCTGTTGGTGAAGAAAGACTGTCTTAACCTTGTCCTGCTGTAATGAACTTTAATTTTGAATTGATGACCTCTAATTTCATCATTTCTGCTAAATTCAAACATTTCCCTGAGATATCCCTGTTCCTGACCATGAACAAATTTAAAAACCTCGATGAGATCTCCTGTCAGCCTTCTATATCTAAGTGAAAACATATTCAATTTGTTCAATCTTTCCTCATATGCCAGGTTGCCTATACCATTAACCATTTTTGTTGCCCTCTTTTGTACTCTCTCTAAAAGCCAAGAATCTTTCTCATAACTAGGGGACCAAGCTTGGACACAGTATTCCAAATATGGCCTGACATATGCACAGTAAAGCTTCCTGATGACCTCCTCACTTTTGTATGACACGTTCCTCTGTATTGCCCCAAGCATCCTTAGTTCCTTCTTCCTGGCTTCTTTAGTCTGTTCTGATGCCCATAATTTTGTGTTCAAAATAACACCTAAGTCCTTCTCCTGCTGAGTCACAGATAGTACTTGGCAATCCATCAAGTATGGAGCCTTCATATGCTGCCTACCTACATGCATGACTGCACTTATCAAAATTAAACTTCATTTGCCATTTTTCGGACCGCTTCACAACTCGTCTAAGTCTTTCTGCAGAAAAACCTGCTCATTGTGCCCTGTTATTGCCCTAAAGATCTTCAAATAATCTGCAAATTTCAAAACCTTACTGCTTAGGCCACATTCAATGCTATTCACATATATAATGAACAATAGTGGCCCCAGTACCAACCCCTGGGGGACTCCACTAAGAACATTTTGCCATGATGACTTTGTACCATTTAGCATCACTCTCTGCTGTCTATCTGAAAGCCACAACTCTATCCATTTTAGGATGCTACCTGCAATACCATGGACCTGAAGCTGCATCATTAACCTTTTATGGGGTACCTTGTCAAAGGCCTTACTAAAGTCAAGATATGCTACATCAACCTAATTTCCCTGATCAAATTGTTCTGTAGCAAAATTCAAAAAGTCCAAGAGATTTGTGAGACATGATCGCCCTTTTCTAAACCCATGTTGAGTATCTCAAATCAATCTGTTTCCTTCCAGAAAACTAACTATTATATCCTTGATAATTGATTCGAGTACCTTGCAGACTAGGGATGTGAGGCTTACTGGCCTATAGTTTTCAACTTTCCCTCTTTCTCCTTTCTTGAAAATAGGAACTACATTTGCCCTTTTCCAATGTGTTGGAATTTCATTTTGTGAAACTAATCTACAAAATATTATACTAAGTGGAATTGCCAGTTCCTTTTCAGCTTCCCGCAATACCCTAGCATAAATTCCATCAGGTCCTGCTGCCTTGTTTGGCTTTATTTTTCTGATATAATTGAAAACAACATCACTATCAATGAAATCAACATCGTGTATCTGATCACCTGTCACTGAACTGTGGTTCACGGTTGGCAAATTAATCACATCCTCCACTGTAAACACTTATTTAAACTGCTTGCTCAGCTCCTCAACCATCTCACCATCCTCTCTCTATATAGTCCAATTTACTTCCAGTGGACCAATTGTGCTTGAAACTTTACTTAGCTTGTAGAAACTGAAGAACTTTTTACTGTCCCCATTACAGTTCCTAGCCAAATCCAATTCTTTTGCTCACTTTGCTGCTCTGGTTTTCTGCCTCACAGCATCTCTAGCTTTTTGATACCGCCTTAAATTTATGATATTTGAAGCTTCCTTAAATACTCTAAATGCATCTTTCTTAGCCTTAATTGCTTTCCTCAAATCTGGTGTAAGCCATGCTGGCTTTCCTACCCTTCTTTTGCACCTTTGCTTTTGGGGGACATGTCTAATATGAATTTCCCTCAAGTAAGATTTGAACTTTTCCCACATTTCACAGGCATTTAAATCAAAGAATTCTTCTTCCCATTTTATCACACTTAAAGCCTCTCTCATGCAGTCAAAGTCTGCCCTGTTAAAATTTGGAATCTTTGCAAAATTATCCTTCATTGTCCCTGCTATTTGTGCCTTGAATCTCACTATGTTATGGCCACTTCTTCCCAGAGTTTCTTCCCAGTCACTGCTTCCCAGACATCAAGCTGGTAGGAGTGGCACAGTTGTGATCAATCTAGAAATATTCAACTAGACTTGGTTGACCTAAAAAAGTGGGCTGATCAATGGCAGATGTCTTCCAACTATGACAAGTGTAAGTGTAAGGCAGAAAAACAATGTATCTCAGCTAGGAACAAAGCACTCAGAATGCTGGGACTCATTAATAGAAGTGTGGTATATAAGAGCAAGGAAGTCATTAAAAAACTGTACTTGCTTTGTGCTGAACTCTATCTAACATATCTATATCTTTTTCTAGGTAGGGGCTCCATGCTTGTACATAAAATTCCAAGTGGGGTCGCACATATACTATGTTAGAAAGAGTTCAGCGCAAAGCAACTACCCATCAGTGGAATAGGTAACTTAGAATATGGAGAAAGGCTTGTGGCATTAGATATGTACTCATTCAAGTATAGGAGATTAAGGGGGGACATGATTGAAATGTACAAAATTGTTAACAGACTAGATCAGGTTAATTTGAATGGTGCTCTTCAGTTTAGAGCATCACATAGGGGTCACCAGTTCAAGTTAGACAAGTTGAGGTGCAGGACAGCTAAGCGACAATAGGTCTTCAGTCAAAGGGTTGTTGATCAGTGGAATGGGCTGCCTGCTGATGTTGTGGGGAGTTCCTCATTGAATGTATTTAAAAGTAGGATGGACAAATTTATTAGACAGGAAAAATCTTGTTTTTAGTTATAATTTGTGATGGATGGGGTGAGATTTATGCTAAGTAAGTGTGCATGGCACAGACCCCTTTAAGCAGGCATGGATGCAGTTTGAAAATTATTGGTAAGGCATTCAATCCACATGTGTTAAGAGGGATCAGGGGAATAGAGCTGGATAGCTAGGGTAGATAGGCATTGATATGTGTGTGGGATATTGGTGGATGGTTTCTTCAGG
Source organism: Ashinkailepas kermadecensis (assembly GCA_034440615.1). Lineage (NCBI taxonomy): Eukaryota > Metazoa > Arthropoda > Thecostraca > Neolepadidae > Ashinkailepas > Ashinkailepas kermadecensis. The sequence continues at coordinate 49,690 of JAOTOM010002576.1, read as the reverse complement.
ATGTGGTGATGGTTGGGGTGGGTCTTTTACCAGGCTTATGGTATCTTCCATTTACAGACTTAACTGAATGGGCCCTTGGGTCTCTTATTACGTCTAAACGCTTCATAACTTTATATAGGGTGTACCTAGCAGTAGATTCAGCACCTTCCTTCGGGATGTGATACTGATGAGATTGGCTATGGTAGCATAATGGGTATGATTGGAGGAGTTTGTAATTGTTGAGTGTTATGCAATATCAGGTGAATGGTGCTAGATAGGCTGGGATATATAGCTCCCTAGGAACTTGACATAAGGGATTGATTGGGGTGAGAGTATGTACATTTCTAGTATCTTTTCTAGATAGGCTTAACCCAGATGGGCCCCTGTGGCTCTTATTAGCCTTAACACTTTATGACTAATCAGTGCCTCAGACCAAACCAGACCATCAGATTCCTTGAAACATTGATGCTTGGAGAGCACTCTTAGCCAATTACCTATATCATATGCTACATATGACACCACTGACAAAATGTCAGCACGCCGATATTGTGCAGTATTTTGACAGCATCATTTTCATTAACGACGTACCACCCTGCCCAACAACTCGACTCCCGGTTTCTCTAAGCCCTTCCGTAATATAAACAAATTAGTCAGCTGATGTTACATTAGTCGGTTTTACAGCGGCAATTTTTTTTTTTTTAATTTTTTATTTTTTTTTTATTTTTTTTTTTTTTTTTAATTTTTTTTTTTTTTTTTTTTTTTTTTTTTTTTTTTTTTTTTTTTTTTTATTTTTTTTTTTTTTTTTTTTTTTTTTTTTTGGTTGTTTTTTTTTTTTTTTTTTTTTTTTTTTTTTTTTTTTTTTTTTTTTTTTTTTTTTTTTTTTTTTTTTTTTTTATTTTTTTTTTTTTTTTATTTTTTTCTTTTAATTTTTTCTTTTTTTCCTTCCCGGCAAAATGCGGTCGGGGTGGGGGTTTTATTATTAGAATAGGGGTTTTTTTTTTTTTTTTTTTTTTTTTTTTTTTATTTTTTTTTTTTTATGTTAATTTAAATTTTTTTTTTTTTTATATTATTTTGTATTTTTATTTTTGTTTTTTTTTTTTTTTTTTTTTTTTTTTATTTGGGTTTCTCTTTTTTTTTTCTTTCCTCAACCCCGGTGGGGGGGGAATGTTGTTTTATAAACCACTATTTAATGGTAGTAGTTGGTTTGTTGGTATTTTCTCTCCCTTCTTTTCCCTTCCAACAGGGCATATTTTTAGCATATCGACTGCGTCCCATTTTGGGACGCAGCCCCCTCCCGTTGGGACGTAGCCCTTCAAATTTTGGACCACTGCGTCCCAAATGGAAATATGCTCTCAGTAGGAAGAAGAAGCACAAATGACATGCCCGTTCATTTCCTGCACAGTGAGTATCACTTTGTCTGTTTGCTCTGTGTCCTGTCGTGCCCTGCCCTGCCCTGCCCTGTACCGTGCTGGCGTGCCCTATGCTCAGGTTCTGTGCCCTGACCTGCCCTCAGACCGTGCCCTGCCCTGCCCTCAGTCGTGCCCTGCCCTGCCCTCAGACCGTGCCCTGCCCAATGCCCATTCGTGCCTTGCCCTGCCCTCAGACTGAGCCCTGCCCTCAGGCCGTGCCCTGCCCTGCCCTCAGGCCGTGCCCTGCCCTGCCCTCAGGCCGTGCCCTGCCCTGCCCTCAGGCCGTGCCCTGCCCTGTCCTCAGGCCGTGCCCTGCCCTTTCCTCAGTCGTGCCCTGCCCTGCCCTCAGACCGTGCTCTGCCCTGCCCTCAGACCGTGCCCTGCCCTGCCCTCAGGCCGTTCTCTTCTCTGCCCTCAGTCGTGCCCTGCCCTGCTCTCAGGCCGTGCCCTGCCCTGCTCTCAGGTCGTGCGCTGCCCTGCCCTCAGACCGTGCCCTGCCCTGCCCTGCTCTCAGTCATGTCCTGCCCTGTCCTCAGTCATGTCCTGCCCTGTCCTCAGGTCGTGCCCCGCCCTGCCCTCAGTCGTGCCCTGCCTTGGCCTCAGACCGTGCCCTGCCATGCCCTCAGACCGTGCCCTGCCCTGCCCTCAGACTTTGCCCCGTCCTGCCCTCAGACCGTGCCGTGCCCTACCCTCAAACAGACCGTGCCATGCTCTGCCCTCAGTCGTGCCCTGCCCTGCCCTCAGACCGTGCCCTGCCCGGCCCTCAGACCGTGCCGTGCCCTACCCTCAGACAAGCCGTGCCCTGCCCTGCTTTCAGACCGTGTCATGCCCTGCTCTGCCTGCCCTCAGGCAGTGCTCTCAGGTCGAGCTCTGTTCTGCCCCCAGGCCCTACCCTGCCCAGCATTGTGCCCGTTTCTGCACAGGGGCGCAGGGACTATATTCAGGTTGAGGGGCAGGGGCGTTGCCGACGGGGCTGGGGGGTGGGGTTGGGGGCTCCGGACCCCCACTTTTGAAAATCGGCGTATCTCTCATCATTACGACCCCCACGACCCCCCACTTGGATGGCTCGGACCCCCCTCGAAAATCCATGGCGACGCCGCTATTGAGGGGGCATGGAGGAGGCAAACCGCTTTTCAAATTATTTCTTTCCATTAAATGAAACGTCATTGGGCTACTGTTTAATTTCGCCAAACTTGGGGGCTACCCTCCTGCCCCCCCGCTTCCTGCGACCCTGTTCCTGCCCTTATTGCCCCGTTCCTCATACTCGCCAGAGCCCCGACCGAACTTCTGCCGGCACGCCCCAGCGGACTTCACTCGAGTCGCAGTGTCGGGCCCGCCATGAAAGCCGGCGCGGGCGGGAGCGCCTGGATGTTAGACTGTCCCGGACGGAATCGCCCGCGAATTTTTCCCAGATGGCGCGGCGGGCAGAGACGAAATGACAAGCGGATAGGTAGATTGCTGATGCTGTCCGTACCAACTTTTTCGATAGTTTTATTTTTAATGAATTGTGAATAATTTACGGTAAGTTTTGTAATGGCATATATTTTCATTATTTTCTTTTTTTAAACAAAGGCCATAAAGTTCTTGTTCAGAACAGCATAGCAGAAGATTAATTAAATCGTAAACAACTTCAAACACGTTGCAGATCGATAGCCCGGTAGTTGCACTATACCAGATTATTAAGAAAATGCCTCGCGCCGAACGAATTGCGAAACGAAAACGTGCTGAGTTGGAAAAAAGTAGTGCAAATTGTTCAAAAGTAACCAAGTATTTTCATTCTAGTAATATTACAAAGACATCGCTGCAAGCGTCTGCATCTGGGAACGCCGCAGATGTTGCATGTCACGGAGCAAGGTATGTTGATTGTTGACGCACAGGGCAGGGACGCAGGAACCGGGGGAGGAGGGGGGGTGGGGGCAAGGCCATAGCAGGGGCGTCGCCACCATATTTTGCCAGGGGGGCAGAGCTCCAGAGGGGCCTCCTCAGCTGTGGAGGGGCCTCCTAACCTACCCCCCACCAAAACTTTTCTCCTCGGATTTCGTGCATTATTTTTTTTGCAGGGGGCCTCCAAAAAAAATATTAAAATAATATTTGAAATGTAAATTTATATAAATCGCTGCAAGGGGGCCTCCTATGTCGCTCAGGGAGCAGCCTTACCAGTCGAAGTGCATCCTATGCAGGGCCGTAGGGGCGTCACCACCGAGTTTTGCCAGGAGCTGATCTCCAGGGGGAAGTGTGTGGTTTATTTTTTGGTATCCATTCGGGAATGGATAAATTTCGGTCTCTTAGAAGCTTCATGGGGCCTCATGTCTTTGAGAGAGGACCTCATGTCGTTGAGAGGGGCCTCTCAATGGTAGTAAGGGGCCTCAGGTTAACTGATATGGGGCTTACACTCAGCTGCACGGGCCTCTTAGCAGCTTCAGGGCGCCTCACGTCGTTGAGAGGGGCCTCTCAGTAGTAGTAGGGCGTCTCAGATTAGCTGATAGGGGGCCTACACTCAGCTGCAGGGGCCTCTTAGAAGCTTCAGGGGGCCTCACGTCGTTGAGAGGGGCCTCTCAGTAGTAGTAGGGCGTCTCAGGTTAGCTGATAGGGGGCCTACACTCAGCTGCAGGGCCTCTTAGAAGCTTCAGGGGGCGTCACGTCGTTGAGAGGGGCCTCTCAGTAGTAGTAGGGCGTCTCAGGTTAGCTGATAGGGGCCTACACTCAGCTGCAGGGGCCTCTTAGAAGCTTCAGGGGGCCTCACGTCGTTGAGAGGGCCTCTCAGTAGTAGTATGGCGCCTCAAGTTAGCTGATAGGGGGCCTACACTCAGCTGCAGGGGCCTCTTAGAAGCTTCAGGGGGGCCTCACGTCGTCGAGAGGGGCCTCTCAGTAGTAGTAGAGCGTCTCAGGTTAGCTGATAGGGGGCCTACACTCAGCTGCAGGGGCCTCTTAGAAGCTTCAGGGGGCCTCACGTCGTTGAGAGGGCCTCTCAGGTTAGCTGATAGGGGGCCTACACTCAGCTGCAGGGGCCTCTTAGAAGCTTCAGGGGGCCTCACATTGTTGAGAGGGTCTCTCAGTAGAAGTAGGGCGTCTCAGGTTAGCTGATAGGGGGGCCTACACTCAGCTGCAGGGGCCTCTTAGAAGCTTCAGGGGGCCTCACGTCGTTGAGAGGGGCCTCTCAGTAGTAGTAGGGCGTCTCAGGTTAGCTGATAGGGGGCCTACACTCAGCTGCAGGGCCTCTTAGAAGCTTCAGGGGGCCTCACGTCGTTGAGAGGGGCCTCTCAGTAGTAGTAGGGCGTCTCAGGTTAGCTGATAGGGGGCCTACACTCAGCTGCAGGGGCCTCTTAGAAACTTCAGGGGGCCTCACGTCGTTGAGAGGGGCCTCTCAGTAGTAGTAGGGCGTCTCAGGTTAGCTGATAGGGGGCCTACACTCAGCTGCAGGGGCCTCTTAGAAACTTCAGGGGGCCTCACGTCGTTGAGAGGGGGCCTCAGGCATGTGCGGACGGGCCTCCCAGCGGTTGTATGTAGCTTTTTGTTGTCGGTAACCTGGGGGCCTCCTGTTTGGCGACAGGGCCTCCCGAAATTTCAGGGGGGCAAAGGATATGTTTGCCCCCCTGGCTAACGCCAGGGGGGCGACTGCCCCCCCTGCCCCCCGGTGGCGACGCCCCTGGGCCATAGAACACCACCGTCCAGGGCGGGCCGCAAAATCTGGCACGGTGCGCGACAAACTACAAATGACAGCAGAATGGATTTAGTATTGCTGGATAAACCAAAGTGTCTTGTATCGAAATCACAATCGATATTATACTATTGTGTATACAAAAATTGAAGTTTTTCGGCATCAAGGAGAGCCCTGCAAGCGCGCCATATCAACGCAATGTAAATAGTTTCAGCCGCTGCCGACCAATGGCCATGGCCGCTGCAGTCACGGTCACGTGGTAGTCACGTGAGCGCGAAGGCGGCTTCTCATTGGTCGAAATGGAGCTTAGCCCTGACGTCATCTTTCCATTTGGCTACACGCTATTTGAATACGGATGACAACCCCCTGCCGGGGGGAGCAGAGGGCAGCCGCCCCCCAACTTTGGCGAAATTTAACATTGGTTATGGCATTGCATGGGAAGAAAGACGTGAAAATCGCTCACGACTCTCCCCCATGCCCCCTCAACCTGAAGGCGGAATAAAGTTAGGTACTGCGCCCCTGGCACCAGCGGCGTCGCCACGGATTTTCGAGCGGGGGGGGTCGGAGCCATGCACGGATTTTCGAGCGGGGGGGGTCGGAGCCATGCACGGATTTTCGAGTGAGGGTCCAAGGGGGGTCGTAACGCTGAGAGATACCTACACCGGTTTTCAGAAGTGGGGGTCGCACTCGCGACCCCCCCGTCGGTGACGCCCCTGCCTGGCACAGTGTCCTAGAATTGGTTTCATGCCAGGGTTCAGAGGGGAAAATTATGTGTGAAAATTAGCGAAAAGAGTAGAAAATTAGCCATTTTTGGCATGATCAAATCTGGCATCCTCTATCACTTTTAAAAAATTCCCGAAAATGTTGTAGACTTTCAAGATCAGATCATAGGTCAGATCACCTGAACGCACCTCCAAAAACAGTGCTGGGCATCGCGGAACTTATGTAAGTCCGCGATTTCGCTATTACGCGTTCGCGTAGTACCGAAAATTGATCGCGGAATTTCCTTTTTTAATTAATTCCGCGATCGCGATCGCGGAACATTTTTGGACCCTTATTTCGGGGAATTTTATTCCGCGATCAGATTTTGACTAAATAAGCACATTTTGAAAGGATGTGCAAGAGGAAAAGCTTCATTCTTATACCTATGCATGTTAATAACTGCTCTTCAATTCATAATTCGATGTTAAATAACTTCATTTACCTATTGAAAGAAAAATAAAAAAAACGGTATCCCTAATTATCCCGATCGCGGAATAAACGACCGCGGAATATTATCCTTATTTAAATAAATATTCCGCTGTCGCGTAATAGCGATCCCGGAACGAGAACTATATGATCGCGGAATAACGATCGCGGACTACTTAACTACCTATTTTGGATCGCGTGCCCATATTTGTCCAAAAATGTCTTGTAGTCGTGCCACGACGTTATTGGTTGTGAGAGTTTTGAAACTCTCTGGAGTTTATATACTTGTTAGTATGCAGAAGTTGTATATTTCGGATTTTTCGTATCGGTGACCTGGTCATATCATTTTCGCGACCTCCCTATTATAAGTCAATGGAGCAATAATTTCATTTTCATTTTCATTTATTCCTTTATCACCAACGGGCGTCACCCCAATGACAGATGAAGTCAACAAACAATCTAGTACCTACCTACCTACCCGTTATACTTACGAATCAGTCTGTTCAAAACGTAATCCCCCTCCACCTCCCCATCTTTGAGAACGCTTCTACGCCCTGTCCGTCACTTTAAAAAGAAGATAGTCGTCTAGTAGAGAATGCGATTTCAGATTTTACGATACGATTTTACGTTAACAATTACTACTTAGTATTTTCATAACGTGTATTTGCATTTCGCTTCGATATTCACTGATTCGTGAAATACCTATACTATCTGATCTGATCTGAATCTGGTTCTGATAGTTAATTCTGTTTTCTATCTGATTCTGTTTCCACCGTATCTGACTGAAAATCGCGTGACATAATGCCACTGAAATGACATTTTCTTACAGAATCTCTGGCCGATTTTTTCTGGCCGAAGTGGACGTGAAAGTTTCAGATATGGTTCTAACAGTTTGACGTCGACAGCTGCCGTCGTTGTGAAGTTATTGGCAAATATTCGGGAGGGGAAGGGGCAATCTCCCCCGGCGCCGCGCGGGTTAAAAATAGAATTCAGATGTACTACATATTTCGCTCCCCGTTACGGTGATGGCCGACTTTTTCGTTCTTCTAAAGCAAAATTTTCACCTTTTCCCTCAGCGCTTCATCTACTGTGATCGAAATAGATGACCCGGCGGATCCGTCCCGCCCTGGAGATGACATGAGCGACTCGGCGGATCCGTCCCGCTCTGGCGACGACAGGAGCGACCCAGCGGATCCGACCAGCCCTGGGGACGACAGGAGCGACCCAGCGGATCCGTCCCGCCCCGGGGATGACAGGAGCGATCCGTCGCGCTCTGGGGCCGACAGGAGCGACCCAGCGGATTCGTCCCGCCCTGGGGACGACAGGAGCGACCCAGCGGATCCGTCCAGCTCTGGGGACGGCAGGATCGACCCAGCGGATCCGACCAGCCCTGGGGACGACAGGAGCGACCCAGCGGATCCGTTTAGCCCTGGGAACGACAGGAGCGACCCAGCAGATCCTTCCTCCCCTGGAGAAGACAGGAGCGACCCGACGGACCCGTCCCGCCCTGGGGACGACAGGAGCGATCCAGCGGATCCGTCCAGCCCTGGGGACGACAGGAGCGACCCAACGGATCCTTCCTCACCCGAAGACAGGAGCGACCCAACGGATCCGTCCAGCCCTGGGGACGACAGGAGCGACCCGGCGGATCCGTCCAGCCCTGGGGATGACAGGAGCGACCCAACGGATCCTTCCTCCCCCAGAGAGGACAGGAGAGACCCAGCGGATCCGTCCAGCCCTGGGGACGCCAGGAGCGACCCAACGGATCCTTCCTCCCTGGAGAAGACAGGAGCGACCCAGCGGATCCGTCCCGCCCTGGGGATGACAGGAGCGACCCAACGGATCCTTCCTCCCCTGGAGATGACAGGAGCGACCCGGCGGGTCTGTCCCGCCCTGGGGGCGACAGGAGCGACCCAGCAGATCCGTCCCGCCCTGGGGACGACAGGAGCGACCCGACGGATCCGTCCAGCAATGGGGATCCGTCCCGTCCTGGGGACGGCAAGAATTACACTCCGAAGGAGTCAGTCAGTGTAACTGCAGGAACTTCCAGTAGTGTGATGTATCATGGTGTGCGACTGGACCTGAAAGCCATGATAACTAGGTTCCCTGAGCTTCAGAGTATTGTCAAGCCGGCGTCCGGCATCATGCGAACACACGTTAAGTGTACCCTGTGTGAAACACATCTAGATCAGGCGAAAAAAATGTCCAGAAATGGGCAGGTTCCCATCGCTTCTGGTGTCCGTGCGGATAGTTCACAGAAGTTAGAGAGGGTGGTGGACCATTTGATGTCACAGGTGCATCGTACAGCCAAGGAGTGTGATAAGCTTGCCAAGAGCTGGGAGGAGCAGAGTACAAAGCATCCCTGGCTGCGGTCACTCCGCGGACACAGTGCTGAACAGTTGGAGTCGCTGGTCAGGATGGCACTGGACGTCTACAATGACTGCCTGATTGAGACGGCATCAGCAAACTCGTGGCCTGCCAGGTCAATGGCGACAATGTGTGCAGACAGACTCATAGCTGCCATGCGTGATAACGGGCCAGACGTGGCTTTCGAGCCATTCGAGCCAACACCGAGCGATCTTCACTATCGAACTCCAGTCTTCTACCGTCAAATGTTATTAGCCATTGAAAAGGTTGAAAAACAAAAGCTTCGAAACATCTTTGATGACTGTGTGACATACAGTATCCAAATCGACGGAAGTGTGGATAAACAAATGATCAACCACAAGTTTGTCAGTGCGCGTCTGGCGCTGTCTGATGCTTCTGTAAAAACCGTGTTCATCACATCGTCAAATCCGGAGAAGCCTGGCGCCGAAGGTCTGCTGCAGGCTGTCAATGATGCACTCGCCATCTGTGGAAACACCGAGAAGCTGTCCGGCATAACGACCGACGGAGAGTCGGCAAACACTGGTCGCCATAAAGGGCTGTGGCGTCTGCTCAGAGATCAGCTCAAGCGCGACATCCTCACCTTTTGGTGCTGCGCTCACCGATCAGATCTCGCAGTGGAGAGCATGATGGACGCGGTGCCAGAACTGCATGTGTGGAAAGACAATCTGTTGGCAGTCAGCTCGTACTTCAGGACCCACCAAGCAAAGAAGAAGCTCCTCGATTCGGTCATGCCAGACGCGAAGCAGTTCCCGCGCCATCACGACGTGCGCTTCGCTGAACATCAACTACAGGTCGTAGATGCTGTCTTGACAAATATCAGCGGCTGCAAAAAGGTGTGGGAGGAAACCACAGAGCATGGGGATGCTACTGAAAGGAGAAAAGCCACCGGATACCTTCACACGTGGAATGCAAGGCAGATCTGGATGACTGCTCTTGTAGGCGATGTTCTGGATGTGTACAGATACGTTCAGAAAAAGCTGCAGAGGAGTGATCTGCTGCTGAGCGACATCCTGACCATCAGGGACGCAGCAGCACGCAAGCTCCGACTGATGGAGACCGCACCCTACCCAGGGAAGCGAGAAGAAAAGCATGAACAGCCTGCAGAGACGCCACGCCGGAAAGTTGGCCACAGTCTCGTGCCAACGATGAAACGGGACTGCGCCGCCATCCGAGTGGAAGTCATCGGATCCGCCACATCGTTCCTCGATGCCCGCCTGGATGCAGAACAGGATGAACTTCTGAAGAAAATGGAAAGCCTGCTAGAAGCTACCACACTTGAATCCTTCATCGAGCACGGAAAATCGCTGTCTGAGCAGCTCTTCCCGGGCAGCGCAGGAGAGTTTGCAGACACCGCCTGTGAGGAGTGGCATAAAATTGAAGACATACATGATCTCCCTGAGGATGCAGACAAAGGTGCCAAAATGTCTACACGTCTTCGAAAGCTAATAGGAGCCACGTCTGGTATTGTACAGAAAGTCCTGTGCGGATTATCTGCGATGGCTCCCCATTCAATGCAGACGGAGAGGATCGTGAGTCACCACCACATCATTGTGGATGATCACAGAACTTCCATGAACGAAGAGACTCGAAACGCTCGGCTCCTGATAGGTCTCAACGGGGCTGGAACAGCGCACTATGACCCACGGCCTGCCGTTCAAGAGTTCCTGGGCATGCGTGAACGGCGACGTGGGGCTCCGGATCCAGAGTCGTCCAGAAACCGACCCTACCTCAGCAAGTTTTTTAGAGATGGGTTCAGCGGCATCTGAGGTGAGCTCTTCCTCTATCCCCTGATAGTGATACCTACATGCGAGTAAATGCAAATGTCAGGGGACACATCTTGATGTTACTTGTGATCGAAGACAATGCATGAACATATGCACATTCATCTGATACAAATGCGTAATACATAAGGAACAGAGATGATATTGTGTGTGTGAATGTATCATGAAGGAAGCATTGCAGTTATGAGGGCAATTATGCAGAACCGCTCTTGCCCTGCCCCAGGAAGAAACAAAAACACTTTTTTGCTATTTTTTTTTTTTTTTTTTAAATTGTGCCCCTTCAAAAAAATAGTGGGCCAAAACCGATGACTTTTATTTTTTTTTTTTGGGGGGGTACCTTGCTAGTGCCCTCGGGAAATTTTGGGACGCAGTGAAAAATCCTTAAAATATGCCCTGCTTCCATATTTCCTTTTTTTTACTAAAAATTTCCGACATGAACTAAAAAAGTAAAACATCGGAGAACATTTATTATTATCAAGAATTGATTTCACTCAATTTTCTGAACTTTTTCATTGACAAAACTTGTTTCTTGGTGGTGAGAATAAAACGATTTTAGACTGATTGTTTTAGCATAATGTTACTTAAACCATTTTATATTCCGAAACCTATATCCCAGTACGCGGCAGGGAACAAATCAGTCGGTGCACGAGCGTCCTACTCGTGGGATGTGTTGTGATTATTTATTAGTTGTGCGGCGTGAGCATGTCGGCAGTATCAGGTATGGATTTATAAACTTGGTTGACATCGATTAAGTGTACTTTTGTTATCATTTTCTCTATCTTTGCTCAGGAAGTTGGCTTATAACCGGATCCTTCGCTAATTTAACTACAGCGCCAATTTATCATCTGGCAGTAGTCGGTTTTACAGCGGCAATTTGCTCTCCCGTCTAGTCGCTTTTCATCCTTCCAAGTCGTTCGTTGCTTCAACTAAACATTCCAGACATGAACTAAAGAAGTACATCAAAGAACATTTATTATTAACAAAAATTGATTTCACTCAATTTTCTCAGCTTTTTCATTCACAAAACTTGTTTCTTGGTGGTGAGAATAAAACGATATTAGACTGATTGTTTTAGTATAATTTTCCTTAAATCATTTTATATTCCGAAACCTATATCCTAGTACGAGGCAGGCAACAAATCAGTCGGTGCACGAGCGTCCTACTCGTGTGGTGTGTTGTGATTATTTATTAGTTGTGCAGCGTGAACATCTCGGCAGTATCAGGTATGGATTCATAAACTTGGTTAATATCGATTAAGTGTACTTCTGTTATCATTTTCTCTGACGTTGCTCAGGAAGTTGGCTTATAACCGCATCCTTCGCTAATTTAACTACAGCGCCAATTTGTCATCTGGCAGTCATCCGTCGGCTGCCAGATACCGTAGAGCTGAGTGCAGTCTCGACGTAAATTAGAAAGCGTATTGCAATTTGCTGATATTCGTAAGTTTAATTATACTTATTTCAGCAGCATGAATAGTAAAACCTATTTCGTTATTAAAACTGATGTGAGAATTATATTTGGTGGTCGCTTTTAATTTATGCAGATCACTATGCCGGGTCTTCTCCCTCTATCCTGTTCCTGAGACCACGTGACCTGGGAGCAAAGTTCCGCTGTAATTTATGCAGATCACTATGCCGGGTCTTCTCCCTCTATCTCGTTCCTGAGACCGCGTGACCTGGGAGCAAAGTTCCGCTGTAAAACCGACTAGTGGATACTCCCGTCGGCACACAAAGTTTTCTCTACCTGGGTAAAAGAATGCTCCGGAAAACGGCTGATACGACAGAGGTCAAGAAAGTCGCCAACTTGCCTACGCTGGTAGGTAGCAAGATTGGCCCTCAACATCTCACTCAAGTAGCAATTTATCCATGACGTATTGAAATAAAAAGAAGTCTGGTCACGAATGCTTTCCACAAAAACTAGTTTTGTAACGAACAGAAGACATCCAGATTATGAAATATCACTGACTAAAAGGCTGCTACAGTATTGGGCGATACTGCATCACCCCATGGGTTTGCCCATGACATCGGTGGTTGCTTAATTAATACAGTACTATTTTGGTACTGAGTATCCGTTTACGAACCATATTATTCCAAGACCCATCTCTATGTCATTGTATAGAGAAGAATGAATCGCCAACGCGTACTTCACCAGGTAACAAGTGCTGGTAACTTTGATTGTGTTACTGGGGATGATATGCACATAAAAAAACATGTATTGCACATGATAATACATTTCTAGGCCTTTAAATAATAAATTAAACTATAATTAGTTGATTTATGGTCATATCAATGAAAAACTAGCAGCAGACACCCCAAAAGAACCATAGTGCAGGAACTAATAACGCCAACGCGACCGCCAACGTCTGGGTAACGTTACTTGAGTTACAATTATGGAGTAGAGCAGGTGGCGTTGCAAACAAGTGAGGAGCTAAAAAGGTGGCAGCACCGTCGCTCACAAGGAACAATATCGGTGTCAATATTCATTTAAGCCGCACCCAGGTAGCAAAAAGTGCATGTTTTGTTCTCGTAGGTAGCAGTCTATGTCGGGACTGACCTGATCTACACGTGCATTCACCTAGTTCTGCGTTATACTGACTGTAAGCTTTCGGTGTGATTCCACAAACATTCTTGACCTCTGTGATACGATACCAAGCTGTTTAAGAAAAATGCTCAATGCTTATGTATTACAAAAAATAACTTGACATTCATGAAGGAGACATTTATGTGGCCGACTCTACGCAATTGTTACGAAAAAATGCTTTTGGCGACCTAAGCCTATTTTTTATAACGGGGCCCCATCTCGCGAAACGAGATGGAGCTCCTTTTTCCGGCCGAAGCCTTAATTTTTATTTGAGTTACATGAGTTACACACACAGGACAAACAATGGTACAGGAGAAGACACGAACATTTAACAAGTACACAACGACAGACCACACGCAGGTGGCTGCGTAAGCACGCAGTCGCTTAGCCCGGAGTTTAAGGTGCCAGGCTACGCACCACCCGTGACCGCCAGCGTTCCCCCTCGGCGTTGTCGCGTCATGGGGGCTGCCCCGGCCGAGGCGTCGTCCACCGCCTCCCTGTGCCTCTTGCAAACGCTCTGTGGCAGTATGCGGTGCCGAGTAGCACCTCCCGTGAAATCGTAGCCAGAGCCTTCCTTGGCAAGACAAGCTCAGTCAGACATTTCAATGATGCCCGGGACCACGAACCTCGCCAGTTCAGGGTAATAGACCCCAAGATGGTTCTTCGATTCGGACCGAATTGGCTTGCGATACCAGCCCGGGCAGCAAAGTCTCTAATCGCTTGCCTATCGTAACAGTCCGTTTTCCGCTTGTTACAGGCTTCCAAGTCGCCATTGTCGGCCACGATCTGGGCATCGTGTGTAGAAGCCAGTCCGTTCTTCACCGCGATGAGGTCAGGCTTACGGAGTCCCTCCGGGGTCTGAATAGAGGGCTCGGTGAACGTATCATGGCCGATTTGCCGCAGGGATCCGGCAACCATCCGGACCACGTGGTCGTGCCGCTGAATCCTGGCACCCCAGGTCCAGGGGCATATTTGCGAGACGTTCCCCAGGGTCTCAAGGCACCGACAGCCTGTATCACACATCCGGGGGTTCTCCGGTCGGCCACGGGCAGCCCGCGAGGCTGTGTTTAGCAGCCCTCCGCGAACCTTAACAGCCGCCACGTATCTCCACCCGGAGACTGCTCTGCCTCCGTCTCGGACCCAGCGGTTTGCAGCTGGGAGGCTGTCAGCGCGTGCCAGTCCAGCTCCATCGATGTAGTTGAGGAGGGCCACCTTCTGGGCTTGGCGCAGCTTTGCCATATCTGTGACGGTGATACCACAAACTATCGCTACAATTTAACATTTTCCAGGTGCCATCGTAGGCTCAGCGATTCGGTCAGCATGCGCTTCCGCGGGGTGATCGGCTGTGAGCAACTTCTTCTCTAGTCTTTCGCGCCTGCGCACCGGCACAATCTGTGCCATTTCCTTCACGCCCAGCCCACCATCGTTGACATGGGCGTGAATGAAAGCCTTGGGCGTGTCTTTGGGCAAGTGAAGCCATTTGCGGATCGCACCTCTGACCAGAAGGTCAATCTTCTTAAAGTTTCCCTTCTTTAGGGTTCCTAGGACGAGGGCATGCGATACGCTTGGTAGCAGCACCTCCCTGAGTATGAACATCTTTTGTTCTGGCTTCAGGGGGGCTTGGCTGACCTCGGTCAGGCCCTTTTGCAGACGGCTGCAGTTCTGTACCATGACTCCTTTTGAGTCCACCACGAGCCCCAAGTACTTCACCTGGTCTCCGGGACCCATCGAGGTCAACTTGGCATCACCAATAAAGTATGTGGTGGCCTTAGAGACCACCGCACACGTCTTCTTCCCGTCACCCAGTATGGTCAGGGTGCGGCACTTTGCTGGATTAATATCCAGGCCTGATGCGGCCAAACTGCTCGCGATCTCATTAAGACCCGCTTGCAGAGTCGGTGCGAACAACGAGCACTAAGTCGTCCGCGAACGCTAGGGCGTTCACCCAACAGGCGGAGGGATCACTCGTCAGGCAATGCAGTGCCTCGTCCAAGACAGAGTTAAAGATGTAGGGCAACAATGGATCGCCTTTGCGAACCCCGCACGTGACTCTGATCACCGTGTCACGGCGTATCTCTGTTGTGCACTCTGTGTACAAGTCTGACAATGTCACGTACCAGGCTCGGCGCCCCTACTCTTCGTAGGGCCCTCTGAATGGAGTCGTGGGCGTCGCTGTCGAGCGCCTTTGACACGTCGAGGAATGCTAGCGTGGGGACCCGAAAGGATATAGGAGGGGCATCTCCGGATCATTCGAACCGTAATTCTGTCCAGGCTGGGTGCGGATGTCAGTCGCACAGTTTTGACCGTCGCTTCGACTTCCTCGGGTAGGATCGGCGCAGCCCATTCATCAACCTCTTCTCTGATCGGGTTCCTAGGGCCTAAGGGACTTGGTCTAGCCCACGGATCTAGCCTGGGGTACAACGGAATCTAGTAGGTTCTCTAGTTCCAGCCCTGGTGACGTAAACAAAAATGTGCGATATTTCTAGTAGAATCTACCAGGATTTTGGTATACATGGTGACATCATGTAAACATTCCAAATACATTGTAAAACCTGGCTAAGATTCATCTGGGCACTGCGCAGATATAAGTCGCTAATTTAACCACAGCGCCAATTTGTCATCTGGCAGTCATCCGTCCGCAGGCAGATTCCGTAGAGCTGAGTGCAGTCTCGACGTAAATTAGAAAGCGTATTGCAATTTGCTGATATCCGTAAGTTTAATTCTACTTATTTCAGCAGCGTCAATAGTAAAACCTATTTCGTTATCAAAACTGATGTGAGAATTATATTTGCTGGTCGCTTTTAATTTATGCAGATCACTATGCCGGGCTTCTCCCTCTATCTCGTTCCTGAGACCACGTGACCTGGGAGAAAAGTTCCGCTGTAAAACCGACTAGTGTTGGTAGGCACTGGGTACTAATACTAAAGGGTACAACGGAATCTAGTAGGTATTCTAGTTCCAGCCCTAGTGACGTCAGCAGGAATGTGCGAGATTTATAGTATAATCTACCAGGATTTTGGTATATACCGTGACGTCACGTAAACATTCCAAATACGTTTTAAAACCTGGCTAAGATTCATCTGTGGCGCAGCGAAGACATCAGAGTGTTGTGGTTGGGCACAATGTGTTTCTGATTGCCGGTACGGGATATTAAAATATGAGGCTGATGAATATTGTTTGGATTCCTAGGTTATTGAACATGCTCTTAAATTCGTGCAGAATTTATTCAGTTCATATGATACAACAACCCTCAACCTGTTATCGTTCATAACCCCTAAAGTTTCACCAATTGAAATTGAAACCATAGCTGGATTTGCCAAATATGAACCTAGGCTTACCGGTAAATTTATGCTTTAATGTGTTTTATGACTCCTTGGAATTAATCATTCCAATGTAATGTTTATGAAAGTGACTAAGATGATGGCATCACTCATTTTCTGTGCAAATACTTCAGGTTGTGAGGAAAATAAACCAAAAATGGCTTTCATTTAGGTAGCACAGCATTAAAAATAAATTTAAAAAATGCAGCATAACCAAACCTAACCTATCCTAACCTCCCTTTGGAGAAAAGCTTCGCTGGCCATGTCTTGGAATATTATAATCTTGAATGTGCCACGAACACCATAAGAAAGCAACATACATGTTATGACAGATATAACATTAATGCACTACCCATTGCCCAGCATAGGGAAACCATTAGATGGCACTAAAAAGTAAGCATATTTGGCATGACGTGTGCCCCACTATCTGCTTTCTAGCCCTGTGGGAAGTAATATGTATGTATGTATATAATATATGTATATAATATATATATATATATATATATATATATATATATATATATATATATATATATATATATATATATATATGTTTATATATATATATATATATATATATATATATATATATATATATATATCTATATATACATATACATATACGTATATATATATATATATATATATATATATATATATATATATATATATATATATATATATATACTTATATACATACATACATACATATATATATATATATATATATATATATATATATATATATATATATATATATATATCGTTGAGTGCTTGCTGTATGTAAACCATGCTTATCCACAGTAGGTAGTTTTTAATTGACGCTCCTTACAATGAATCAGAAATTTGAAATTACACGTATTATATTTGGGGCACAACCCTTGGTCACATACATTCGGACAAGTGACATTGTACGACGCATTGCAAAATCGCCAGAGTATGAATATCCTCACACGTGAATGTTACATAAGAGCATTACCATGAATAGCTGACGCACATACAATTTAATATGACAATTCCCGCTACACGTTCACCGAACGAAACGCCAGGACGAATAGTTCCTATTTATCTTTGGTCTAAACTCGCGAATGCATATCGACAAACTTCTGAATCATTGTAAAGAACGCCAATTAAAATATACCTACTGCATACATACATATATACACACACACACACACACACACATATATATATATATATATATATTATACTACAGATTACTGGGGTGCAAAATACATAAAGTTAATGGGAAGCCCCACGTCGATGGGATGCATGCTCCATGGTACCTCATGTTAAAAATATAAATTATTTTGGGAGAGAGCCAACACGGAGGGGGCATTTGCACCTAAAAAATATATCAAAGAACACCCCTGGTCTAGACGCATATGCATGAAAAATGGAAAACAATCCTAAAAACCGGCTGCAGGTTCCGTATCTGCACATGGGTGATAAGGGCGTGACATTCCAACCAGTATCGGTACCTCCGCCTGCAGTCTAAGTATAATGTTGACCCATTTTCCTGGCCGGAGGGGTACCAACTTTCCCATGGGAGGCACATGCCCCCAGTGCCGCACTCTTGTTTACGCTCCTGCACCGAGTGGGGAGGAATTATGTTGCAACAGTTGTCTCTTACTTGCTCCTACCCCTCCTTTCCAGCCGTGATCTTCAGTTGGCCTGTCTCATCATACTGCTACTACCCGTGGCACCGCGCGATTCCTGCGGCGCTCGACATGAATGCAGTCAGCGTGGGTCCAATAAAAAAGTCATAGTCTTAGGAGAAAATAAAGCTCATATTCGTGGACAAGATTCTTCAAGCTTTCGAATGAATTCGATTTTGTCCCATTTTGATGGTATTTAAGATCGAAAATATCGTGTGGAAAACACGGAAGTTTGGCTGTAGCGCATACGGGATTGAGCAATTGTCCAGCCCATGTGACGTCACCGGTTGCCAAACGATATTGGAGGGCCCCGGGTAGGCATATCGTGTTGTTGGGTCCGCACCGTGTTTCTGATGGTTGACATGAGAAATTGAAATATGAGGATGGGGAATACTGTTTGGATTCCTAGGTTATTGGACATGCTCTTAAGTTAGGTGCAGAATTTATTCAGTTCATAAGATCCAACACATGGGCGCTGTATGACCAACGCAGTCGATGCGCCCTTAAGCCCAAATAACCAAGATCCAACACACCTCAACCCAGAGTGGGAAACTTACTTTCCGGGTTGGGAGTCGGAGTGCATATCAATTTCTTCCGGAGTACATTTGCATGGACATTATTTTTTTATGCATGGAATCTGTTTACCAGTAAATGACCGCAAAAATCTAAATCAGTACCTACATAATATGCATACGTAATATCATTATCATTTTTTGTCAAATAAAATGTCAAAACATAGGAACAAAGAAGTAAACAACGGATGGCACTACCCGGCAGTGACTCGTAATAATCAGCACCACAGTGGGAAACTTACTTTCTGGGTTGGGAGTCGGAGTGCATACCGATTTTTTCCGGAGTACATTTTCATGGACATTATTTTTATGCATGGAATCTGTTTACCAGTAACTGACTGGAAAAACCTAAATCAGTACCTACATAATATGCATAAGTAATATCATTCTCATTTTGGGTCAAATCAAATGCCAAAACATACAAACAAAGAAGTGAACAATGGATGGCACCGCCCAGCAGTGACCCGTAATAATCGGCACTGTTTCATTTCTTATAACTCACAGGAGAAATGTGTTTTCCTTTCACTGTTGGTCTCAGTACAAGGCTAGCCATATGAAAAACAAACAAAAATACTTCACACTTCACCCTCAGCTCAGAGCGTATACCTACCTACGCAGCCAATTTCCCACGTAATACGAACGCAACTCCACTACCGCACACGCCACAGTTGGATGTGATCAAAGCAAAGGATCAGTCAAGGTCTTGTGTTTACTGTTAACTTGTGTGGACACTGTTAACCATGTGTTCAAAGTTGCTAATGGTTATGACGTCATATACAAAATACCTTGCATTGATTGGTTCACAGACAGATTTCAGAACAGAAAATGCTAACGCAGCCAATTCTGATCGGTGGCCTCCGGGACTCCGGAGAATGTCTCTTCAAACTGTCAAAGTTTCCCAATATAGGGTGGGAGGAACGCAAGTATTCCGAGACGCGGCTCCAGAGCCGGAGAACAGTGTTCTAAGTGTGCATGCACATCATCCTGCAAGTTGCTGTTGGCGCGTTGTTGTTGGCAATTCCAGTGCTTGAGATTGATGGAGTGTGTGAAGATGTGGTCTGGCTGCTGACTGCTACAAAAAGTGATTAGTTTGAGTGGTGACCGTACGTGGAATAACCAGCGTTTTTTTGGGTGTCGTTCTGTGTTTGTTTTTATTGATATCTTTGTTCCCACATTTGTGTCGGAGTACATGTAAAGCCCATCCTATCCAATATGAACCCGGAGTGCAAAAATGTTTTCAGAGATAGAATCTCTTAAGAAGTGCCTTAATTCCACCCTGATCAGCACTGTTTTGTTTCTCAACTCACAGGAGCAATGTGCTTTCTTTTCACTTTTGGTGTCAGTACGGTAATCTTTACCTTTCGGCCGACACATACTGCCAATGTTAGTGATTTGTAAAGAGGTGTATAGTGGGGAACTGACGTCACAGGAGTCGGGGAAGTGACGTCACAGGAGTCGGGTGTCGGTAAAGATTACCACCTAACCTAGACTAAGATAATGTAGCAAAATATACAAAATGTATCATAGCATAATATAATCTAACCTAACCGGAAAACCAGAATCCTCCGACGCACTTGTGACGTCGTGACGTCACTTCCCTGACTCCTGTGACGTCACTGTTCCCCACTTTACACATCTTTACAAATCACTAACCTTGGCAGTATGTGTCGGCCATAAGGTAAAGATTACCCTCAGTACAAGGCTAGCCATATAAAAAAACAAACAAAAATACTTCACACTTCACCCTCAGCTCAGAGCACGGGTAATTTTTACCTTTTGGCCGACACATACTGCCAAGGTTAGTGATTTGAAAAGGTGTACAGTGGGGAACAGTGATGTCACAGGAGTCAGGAAAGTGACGTCACAGGGGTCGAGTGTCGGTAAAGATTACCACCTGACCAAGACTAAGATAACGTAGCATAATATACAAAATGTATCATAGCATAATATAATCTAACCTAACCTAACCGGAAAACCAGAATCCTCTGAAGCACTAGTGACGTTGTGACGTCACTTCCCTGACTCCTGTGATGTCACTGTTCCCCACTGTACACCTCTACAAATCACTAACCTTGGCAGTATGTGTTCTCTCCCCATATACTCAAGCATCACTCACCCAGAGATGAGTTCCGTGCCCGATGAGGGGAGCCCATATCTGCAGGTATGCCAGTCCCCTAGATTAAGGAAAATATTGTTATCAGATAGTCAGGGCAAGACACAGGAACTGGAAAGTGTACCTTAAGCAGAATTTGTATTCTTAGAGTAGCCACTACATTCTGATAGAAATCTCTATATTCTGAATATAAAGAAGTTAAGCTACTCACCATGTTTGATTAGTATATTATCATGGTTAATCTATTCAGTATATTCATGCAACAATGTGCAGAGATTTGAGTGCAATGCAGCTTTAAATGCACCCAGGTTCGTTAAGGTTACTACATCATCAGGCAATGAGTTCCAAGTGGCACAACATCTGAGGCTAAAAAATATCTTCCTACAATCCACTGATGCACGCCTGTGAGCCAATTTCAGTGAGTGTCCACGTGTGTTCAGCAATGGTGCCAGCACAAACATGTCAGGGATCTTAATGGCAGAATGGCCATGAAAAATCTTCCAACATTTGATAATGTCTGCTCGAATCAATCTACCTTTCACCGAATACAGACCTAGTTTCCGTAATCTGGCACCATAATCCAGACCTTCCATCCCCTCTAGGTTTCGTGTCCACCTTCTCTGTACTGATTCTAGTTGCCTCAAATCACCTATGTAACCTGTATTCCACACACACGATGCAAACTCCAAAAGAGGCCTGACATGAGTAATGTATAGGGTTTTCATAAATTCAGGAGAACGACATAAAGTAGAACTTAGTAGGTTGCTGGCCAGACTTCCAGCTTTCTGTACTATACCAGCAATGTGTTGATGGAAACGCAAGTTTTTATCTACTGTGATACCTAGGTCAGTATGCATCTCAACAAAGCTTACCTGAAATCCATCTAGGTAATAATGTGCATAAGGGCCAATATTTTTCCAGTCATATGACCCACGGTGTGCTTTGAGAACTGCACATTTTTTGGAGTTCATTGCTAGTCCCCATGACTTGGCAGTACTAACCAGTGTATCAACGTCTTTTTGACCCTGTGAAATGCCAGCCAGCAGGTCTGTGACAGATTTGTACTTCAGTTTCATGTATATTTTTAGGTCATCTGCAAAAACCTTGAACTGGGAGTGTATACCATGAGGCACATAATTCACATAAATCAAGAGTAACACAGGACCTAGTACAGAGCCCTGAGGTACTCCACTTAGAACATTCTTTGGTTTGCTGGAGGAGCCAGAGACAAGCACTATCATTTCCCTCCCACATATACATTTTTTGATCCAGGTGAGGATTATCTCTGAAATTCCCAGAGCTCTCAGTTTTGTTAGTAGCAGCACATGATTAACAACATCAAATGCCTCTGAAAAATCAAAGAAAATTACATCCACCATATAGCCCTCATCTAGCCATGTAGAGACAGTCTCATATGTTAGCAGTAGTTGATCCTCTACAGAATGTCCACGACGGAAGCCAAATTGTCCTTCGTCCAGCAAATGATGGACCTCCAAATATTCTGTAAGCTTTTCAACAATTAACACGTTCCAGAATTTTACATGGTATGGAAGTAAGACTCACTGGGCGATAATTTAGTGGATCATGCCTTGAACCCTTTTTAAATATCGGAATAACTTGTGAAGTTTTCCAACTATCAGGAAGAATTCCTGTAGAAAGAGATGAGTTAAAAATTATGAAAAATGGTTTCACAAGCTCCTCACAGCAAGATACAATTAACTGAGGGTGGACCCCATCAGAGCCCATGCTGGAGGATCCATCAATCTGACTCAAAATTCTGAGCACCTCAGCTTAAGTAATTTCAAAAGTTGGTCGAAAGGTAAAGATTACCCAGAGCACATACCTACCTATGCAGCCAATTTCCTACGTAATACGAACGCAACTCAGCTACTGCACATGCCACAGTTGGATGTGATCAAAGCAAAGGATCAGTCAAGGTCTTGTGTTTGCAGTATGACACCGTTAACATGTGTTCAAAGTTGCTAATGGTTATGACGTCATATAAAAACTACCTTGCATTGATGGTTGACGGACAAATTTCGGAACAAAAAACGCTAACGCAGCCAATTCTGATCGGTGGCCTCCGGGACTCCGGAGAACGTCTCTTAAAACTGTCAAACTTTCCCACTGTATGGGTGTCAGGAACACAGGTTTTCGAGACACGGTTCCACAGCAGGAGAACAGTGTACTCAGTGCGCATGTGCATCATCTTGCAAGTTGCTGTTGGCACACTGTTGTCGGCAATTCCGGTGGTTGAAATTTATGGAGTGTGGGAGGATGTGGTTCAGCTGCTGACTGCTACAAAAAGTGGTTAGTTTGAGTGGTGACCATAAGTGGAATAACCAGCGTTTTTTGGGTGTCGTTCTGTGCTTGTTTTTCTTCATATTTTTGTTCCCACGTTTGTGTCGGAGTACATGTGAAGCCCATCATATCCAGTATGAACGGAGTGCAAAAATGTTTTCGGAGTTCGAATCTCTTAAGAAGTGCCTTAATTCCCACCCTGCCTCAACCTATTATCGTTCCTAATCCTCAAAGTTTGACGAATTGAAATTGAGACGATAGCTTGATTTGCCAAATATGAACCTAGGCTTACCGGTAAATTTGTGCTTCAATGTATTTTATGAATCCTTGGAATTTATCATTCCAATGCAATGCTTATGACTGTGACTAAGTTGATGGGACCACTCATTTTCTGTGCAAATGCTTACTTTTCAGGTTGTGAGCAAAATAGCAACAAATTGGTTTTAGGTGACAGCACAAATATAAATGTTTAAAAAATGCAGCATAACCTAACCTAACCTATCCTAACTTCCCTTTCAAGAAAAAAGCTTAGGTAGCTATATCTTGGAATATTATAATATTGAATGTGCCATGCACACCAGATGAAGCCAACTTACATGTTATGACAGATATAACCATAGTTCAATACACATTGCCCAGTATTGGAAACCATTAGATGGCACTAAGGCTGTATACAGAGGTAAAATCATAAGCTTCTGCTCATCTTTCCCCCACAGGTTGCCTTATGACGTGCACGATACGTCACCTGCCCTTGCTGTAACTACATATGGATATGGGCTGAGCACTGAGTATGAGTATGTATATATATGTATGTATATATATATATGTATGTATATATATATATATATATATATATATATATATATATATATATATATATATATATATATATATATCAATGTATATATCGATATCTATTATATATATGTATATGGATATATATATATATATATATATATATACATGTACATGTACATATACATATATAGTATGTATGCATGCATAAATACATACACATACATATATATATATATATATATATATATATGTGTATGTATTTATGCATGCATACATACATATATGTACATGTACATGTACATTATATATATATATATATATATATATATATATATATATATATATATATATATATATATATATATATATATATATATATATATATATATATATATATATATATATATATATATATATATATATACATATATACACATATATACATATATATACATATATATACATATATATACGTATATATATATATATATATATATATATATATATATATATATATATATATATATACATACATATATATGCATACATATATATACATACATATACATACATATATATACATATATATACATACATATATATACATATATACACCATGCACCCATGCATGCATGCATACATACATAAATACATATATAGGGTTAAGTCTGTAAGGGGAAGATACAAGAAACAATCCAACATTGTATAACATTGTATGCACTTACCAATACCTATCTAGCCGTATTCACTCGATCCTGCATAACAATCCTGGATCAAGTGCCCCATCATTAATTTTCAACTCTCCATGCCTGCACCATGTGCACCTACTGGCATAAATCTCACCCCATCCTCCACTAATTATAACTCAAAAACAAGATTACCAACCTAAAAAAAATGTATGCACAGTATTTTATAATACATTCAATTAGGGACTCCCCACCAACATCCTCATAGCAAAATTGTAAGGTTATGTAGTGTTTACTGTGGTCATGCAGACAGATGAAGTTCATCAGGTATGTTCAAATATGACCGAGGTCATGGCAGGGCCCAAAGGCCCTCCATCATTCTCTTGGTTACAATGCTTAGTGCCCACTTCATGATACCATGTCAATTGTCAGGTATACCCTTAGAGATATATAACCAATTTGCTAGAACATTACATTCATATTCAATGTTAGCCCAATTGTTGGAGGGCTTTGATGACCTTGAAATATGCAAGGGCACATAGTGCTCCCTCTTCCACTTTCAGATCTCATAAGCTAACCTACTGATTTGCTGGAAAATGGTGACCATCCCTTGTTGCATGGTGTGCATCTTTATAACATAAAATTTTGAAGATTATCAAGGAGTCATGATTGATTGATTGCTTGGGCTTAGGGGCGCATCAACTGCTGCTGGTTATGTAGCGCCCATAACTGGTTTGTTTTCTTCTCATATTACACTAGGCGGCAGGAGTCTATTTTCGGAAGGGATAGATTACGTCGAACTGAGCGGTCGATATATATCGGTATATTTGTCCTGTCTGGATGATCCCCGAATTGTCACCTAAAACGTCACAGTAAGACCATTCGTGGCAATTGGAACCGAAGTGACGTCTTCGTTCTACCGTGAAGTTGGGGCATGAAAACAGTATATGTCGAACTGTCATCGGTGAGCCACATCGGGAACAGCGTGGCTTTGCCTCCCTTCTCAAAAGGTAGCCGTGCGTTGCATACGTGTGCCCTATTCTCAAGCGTGCCAGAATCACCTCTTCTCTCCTACATTTTCTTAGCGATGATGTCCACGGTGCCAGAACTGGTTTGATGGTACTGAGTTTGTTTAAAATTTGGGAATTCCAGCTTTCTTGCCACTTTCCTTGGAGGAAAGCATTTACATTTGCGTAGTAATCTCTGGCTGGGAGGGGCAGAGCTCGAATCCTACGTGACTGCGCGGCACGCTTAGCAGCAGCGTCAGCCAGCTCATTTCCCGTGATGCCGGTATGGCTCGGTATCCAGCAGAGGATAATCCTCTTACCCGCTCTACCCAGTACTGTCAGTCGTGCCAGGATTTCTTGAACGAACTGGTTTGATGGTTGAAAAGACTGAAGGGCCCGAAGGCTGCTCAACGAGTCTGTTAAAATAAGATGTAGGGTTTCATCTCCAACCTCAATAAAACATAGTGCCTTAATAATTGCAACCAACTCCGCAGTGTACACAGACGCGTGTGGTGGTAAAGTAAAAGATCTTGTTGCTGTCCGACATACAAATGCGCAACCAGTTCCATGGGCTGTCTTGGATCCGTCAGTGTACGTTCGAGAGTAGCAGCGATAAAATTATAGTAGCTCCAGTGCTTCTGCTCTGAAGAACTCTGGGACAGTATGTCCTTTTTGGGTTGTAGCCAGGGATAAATCAATATCGGGTGAGGCGAGTTCCCATGGTGGAGTTCGCATGTATTTCATCCTCGCCACACCTCTCAGTGGGATTTCAGCCTCATGAAGTAGCGAGCGAATTCGGACGTAAAATGGTCTCAGTCTTTGACCTCTTTGCCCGTGGAAAATCGACAACAAATGGTGAGAAAAAACGGATTTGTAAGTGGGATGTTCTGGAAGCTGCCTTAGCTTTATTGCATACCGGAGGCCCAGCTTCTCGCGTCTGCTTGCCAACGATGGCTCATGGGCCTCTGCTAAAATACTCGCAGCTGGCGACGTCCGAAATGCCCCTATGGCGATCCGCAATGCTGTGTGGTGCACTGTGTCAAGTTTCCGCTTCACTGAGCCACTGGCACAGTCATATATGAATGACGCGTAATCTAGCTTCGAGCGGATAAGAGATCGATATAACATTAAAAGAGTTGCTCTATCAGCTCCGTAGTCAGTTCGTGAGACACACTTCATTATATTCATTGCACGGAAGCACTTATCTCGCAGAGTATTGACATGGTCACTGTATGATAGCCGGTTGTCGAAAATGACGCCGAGAAAGCGAGCCGACGGCCGCACAGGTATTTGCCGTCCATATAACCGAACTACCATCTCTGGACAGTGGTGACGACGTCGGCAGAAGTGGACGGCAACCGTCTTTGAGGTAGAAAATCGGATACCGTTCACGATCGTCCATTTTTCAAGACAAGCTATGGCCATCTGTAGCTGTCTTGCCATGGATGGTAATCGCGTCGCACAGGACCAAATAGCCAGGTCATCAACGAAGAGTGACCTACCTATACTTGGTGAGAGGCCGTTTTCAATGTCATTGATCAAAATTGCAAACAACGCAACGCTAAGTACGCTCCCCTGTGATACACCGTTCTCCTGCACAAAACGTGGAGACACATGGTTTCCGACGCGGACATGGAAGGTACGATCACACAGGAAGTTGTTTAGAAACGTTCCCATGGGTCCGCGTATTCCGTGGTTCCAAACTTTCCTAAGTATCCCGTATCGCCACACCGTGTCATAAGCAGCCTCAATATCGAAAAAAATTGCTCCCAGGTGGCTGTTTTGCATGAAGTTGTGCCTTATTTCTGTGTCTAGTCGTAAAACGTGATCCAGAGCGCTACGATTTTTCCTGAACCCACACTGTGAGTTTGTGAGAATGCCTTCTTTCTCGAGAAACCAACTAAGGCGAATGTTTATCATCCGCTCCATGAGCTTACAGACGCATGATGTCAGAGAGATGGGGCGATAATGTAGAGGATCGCGGCCAGTCTTGCCTGGTTTCACGATAGGGATTATAATGGCTTCTCGCCAAGAAGAGGAAAATCGCCGCCGAAAAAATTAGTTGAAAGAGAGAAGAAGGAAAAGAGAAGAGGAGGAAGAAGGGCGGGTTATTAGGTCGTTCATAATGAGTTGAAAGAAGTCCAATTCCATCCGCCGAGTCCGGCGTAGTGATCCGATGGCGGAAGTTAGTTCTTTCATTGTAAAACGATGAATTTTATGAATGGCGCACAGAGGTGGTAAAATCAACTGGCATCGACTCACATGCAGCTTTGTGGCGTAAGAACTCAGGATGATCAGTTGCTGCCTCGTCTTCTTTGTGATAGAGCACGACCAATCTCATAGGCAACTCCCGCAGGGTCAATGATGTCCTGGTCGGCTATTCGCAACAAGGGGGGGGGGATGAAAGGTATGTACCGGCAATTTTTTTTTCCTGAGACCACCCCTGTGACGAGGAGCTAGACCGATTCAGAGCAGTGATATATGCCCTCCATGATGCACGTTTGGCTTCTGAAATGGTACGACGTACCACCGCTCTCGCCTTTCGAAACAAGATGAGATTATTTGTGGTACTATTGTGATTGAATGCTTTGAATGCGCGGCGTCGTGCCCGTATGGCATCTCGACATGCAGTGGTCCACCACGGAACAGGGGTTCGACGAGGGGATCCGGACGTTTTCGGAATGCACCCTGGTGCTGCCTTTAAAAGTAGCGATGTGAATCTATCTATTGAGTGTAGTTCTTGTCCAGTAGGACCGGAGAATGTGTCCTTGAGTCGATCTTCGAATTTGTCCCAGTCAGCCTTGCGTAAGTTCCATCGCTGGGGTCTGATACCCAAGTTTGAGTCTCCTCTATATGTCAGCCAGATGGGAAAATGGTCACTACCCATGGGGTCGTCAGATACTGACCAGTCAAAATATTGTGCCAGTTGTGGGCTACACAGACTCAAATCTAGCGCCGAGGTATGCCCAGTTGGCATCGTTAAGTGGGTGCGAGTGCCTGTGTTTAAAACGCATAACGATTCTTCCATGATGAACGACTGCAAGATGCGACCTCTCGTGTTCACATTTTCGCAGCCCCACATGGTGTGGTGCGAGTTAAAATCTCCTAAAACTAAAAAAGGGGGAGGTAGTTCTAAAATTAGCCGGATGAGCTCACCTCGGGTAAAACCAGTCCCAGGAGGTAGATATATAGAACATATCGTTATAGAAATACTACCTAACTGGATGCGCGCTGCTACTGCTTGGAGGTCTGTCTTTAGCACGGCCTCTCTAGCTCCGACACTATTGTGAACAGCCAGCATCACTCCACCGTGCGCAATTGTGTCAGTCAGTAGGTCCTTCCGAAACACTGCGTACTCCTTCAAGGTGCAGGAAATGTTAGGTCGCAGCTTGCTCTCTTGAAGGCACACCGCGACAGGGCAGTGCTGATTTAAGATAACCTGGATCTCCTGGGCACTGTTCTTAAAACCTCTGCAGTTCCATTGTAAAAAGCACTGCTTGGGAAACATTTAAAGTTTCACTAGAAGGGATATTGTAGCTCTGTTCAAATCTTCATTCAGACACAGACAGACGCTCCAAGTATTGGCAGAGCTCTACTGAACATAGCGCTAAACGTCCGTCCTCGGATTGTGCGGCTCCCGGACGCGACCATCCACAGAACTCGGCCGACTGCGCGGTCGGGATCGCGGAATACTGGCTTCCGTGGGAGACGCCTCCCACGGAGGTGGTCGCTTCGCTGGTCGACTGGAGGTTGCTGGTGAAGAATTCGGTGTGCGATTCTCACCAATCCTGGGTGATGTGGGAGATGGGCCCATCTGCCGCCCTGGTGTCGGTGAGGGTGTCGTTGGGGGCGACGGTCCCTTGGACTTGGCACCAGTAGATGTCCCTTGCGGGTGGTGCCGGGCTGCCCCGCCCGCAGCTCCGAGATCGGGCGCTCCAGATAAAACCTCAATCCCGGGAGCTCGGTCCTTGGGTGGTTCCACTGGTGGATGGCGCGAGGACGCACCAACCTCTGTCCCAACGGGGGTCGCTCCCACCCGCCGACCAGTGAGGTCAATGGGCGGAGTAGTTCCTGTCGCAACGGCAGGGGGCACAGGTGACGCGGTGGGTTTCAGGTACCGCGTCTTCAGTTGGTGCTTCACGGGCACCATCGTGGAGGGGATCACGGCTGCCCCGGCGGCACGACCGTGTGCTTCAGGCGTTTTTGTGGATGTTTGAGCATCTGCCTCCTGGAGGCGAGGCGTTTGAGTATTAGGGACCAAGCCTTGTTCCGGCAAGGAAGTGCACACGAGTCCAAATGATCGCAATATCTCACTAAGCTGAGCTAAAAGCTGGGGAGCAGTGGGAGGCTCTCGGTGAGTGGTGGCAGGTTGAGTACCTTTTACTTTAGCTGCATACGATATTGTAGGGTGGGTGTCCATGTAGATCTCCCTCGCCTGTCGATACGATATCTGTTTAGTGCATTTCAGTGCAAGTATTTCTCTCTCTTTGACATGTACTGGACAGGCTCTGTCGTAGGCCGCATGCGGGGTCTGCCCCTGGCCACAATTTATACACCACAGCTCTTCAGTGTCGCAAGCTTCGCCGGCGTGTTCTGATGCGCCGCATCTACCACAAGTCGGGTGACCACGGCAATACTGGGTGGTGTGCCCGTACCTTTGGCAGCGAAAGCACCGCATAGGGTTCGGGACGAAGACGCGAACCTTCACCCTCACGTAACCAACATACACTGCAACGGGCATGTCTGTGGAGTTAAAAGTTAACACAACATTGTTCGTACTTTGTAGGTCGTTTCCGCGCCTCACCTTGATCCTTCTAGCTTCCACGACACCGTACTCAGACAAGCCATCGACAATCTCCGCATCAGAGACGTCCCTCAGATCAAAACAGTTTATAACACCCTTTGAGAAGTTTTTTGTCTTGTGTGGTTCAACTAAAATAGGTACCGTGACATCGCGCCTACTGCCCTGCTCTCGTACGCTGTACTTAAATTCAGTTAATAACAAAGCTTTCTTCGCATCCTCAGTCCTTCGAAATTATACTTCAATTGCTCCATCCCTCAATTTCTCGCATCGAAGTACGTCGCCAAGCAGGTCGCATCCCCGCTTCCGTTCAAATGGTGAGAGCGCAGATAACGTTTTTCCAGGTTCGGTTGACTTGAGGATCAACACGCGGCGACGGAAGCCTAGATTCTGAGCTAGCGCTGTTAGAGATCACGGGGCGGGGCGGTGGGTACTGAGGGCGATAGGCCTCTGCAGGTGTTGGGCAGGTGTTACGGCTTACGGTAGGCAAGCCGGCGTTCTGGTCCTTGGTGAGAGGTCCAGGGAGGGTATGTTTTTTGGAAGTTGCCATAGAGTGTGTTTGGTTTCCGCTCCTCGGGCACCCCACCACGTAGGGGCCCAACTGGGGGGACGCCTGAGTCCCGCGGACGGGAGGACGCCAGGCGCCCGAGGAGCTATACGGGGCGGGCGGCGCCTTCGCCCGGCCAGGAGAGAGAGACTCACCACCCCGACCGGGATCCAGCGCCGCCCACCACTTGACCACAGCCGGCCGGGCCGGCAGACACTGGGGAGTCCCCAGGCCCCCGGCCCGAGGCGACCAGCCACTTGACCCGCGTGAGGCCCCACGGGCCCGCCCGCCCCTCCGGGATATCGGGACCAAAGAGGCGTGTTGGTCCCCCGTCGCAACTAGCACCGTACGACGGGGGACCTCAGCCTTCAGGACTCCGTCAACCCCGGGGGACGGGCCGAGGGGGCGTGACTACCCCGATAAAACTGAGCGGACGGGTAGACCAGGGGGAGCTGGCCTACCTGCTCGTGATAAGGGATGGGTTGGTGTTGTAGGGTTGGATGAAAGACATACGACGGGTTGCTGGCACGGGGTGGATACTTGAATTTGAAGAGATGGATGGACGATGGAGACTACATGAGTCCCCGGAAACACCTCCGTGTATCCACACCCCTTATCGGGGCGGCTGTGTTACCCCGAGGGAGCGCCAATTCCCTGGCCAGCCGGGTAACGAGGCTGACCCCACTGCGGGGTATCAAGGAGTCAGATACATGAATAAAAAAGGGAGCATTCAGGGAATGTTCAGATCCAACTGTTCCTGCATTTTGTAACACATTTTGACACATCACATGAAGGAAGACAATTGTCCTCTTTTGCGATCCCCCATATGTTGCCCGGAGATACTTTTCATGAAAACATGCATTTGAAAAATTATCTAAAACTTTCACGTCTGTCCCATTATGTTCATGTAGCTTTATAGTTTGCTCTTTAATGTCATCAATTGCATGAAATTCTGCAGTACACATTCTACCCCCTTTCATACCCAATCTGGACTCATGACTGGTAAGCATATAATGCACAAACTCTCAATTCATGTAGCCAGTAACCTTTCAAAGTTGGCTGCAAGTTTGGTGAAGAATAGTGGAACACTTTACAACTTTTGTTTGTGATAAAACACTGAATATACAGTTGGTGAAAGTCAAGCATGTTATGATGTCACAAAAAGAGAACATTTATTACATATATCTAAGAAACTATCACCTGGGGTCTCCTGTGACGAAATTAGGTTAAAAAGTTGTACCCTGTCTAAAAAGGATTGTTGAGAAAACTTACCATGTTTCATGACAGCTCTTATGCTCTTGCTGTTTTTCAGTGGAGAAAATCACATGAAGAAGTGGTCACACAGCGAATGGTGTGCTACTAGGTATGTTACTACAGTCTATGCCAGAAAATGGTTTGAAGCTCTGGAGGTCATGCTGCATAGCTTCTCTGAGCAGCTTCACTTCATCTCAGACTGAAGAGGAAGTAGATATTGCTGTGGTTGGTGGTGGTATTGTTGGTGTAGCCTCAGCTTTGGAAATCAAGAAAAGGTTTCCAACTCTACAAGTCCTTGTCCTAGAGAAGGAATCTGAGCTAGGTAAGTGATATTTCATGGAAATTTATTTATATATGTACATTTAATTGTGCATTGTTGTTGATTATCATACTTTAACGTGCCTCGTGATATGCATATACCTTTAGCATATCAGAGCTGTCATTCAGTATATTGTGTGACCCTCCAGCAAATGTTTACAATGCTTGTCATGTTCAGAAGTACATTGTCTGCTGCACATGAACAAAATGACTGTGTTTCCCACCTGCAGGCATTCGTTGTTTTTTATTTGTACTAATGAACGTTTGTAGATTAGGGAAAACGTGCCATTGACATGTGTCTGATGCCCAGATGTTTTTATCTTCAGCTGTACACCAATCCGGTCACAACAGTGGAGTCATTCATGCTGGTATTTACTACAAGCCTGGGTCCCTCAAGGCCAAATTATGCGTACAAGGGATGCAGATGGCTTGCAACTACTTTGATAAGCACATCATCCCATACAAAAAGGTGACTAATGTGACTAATGTGTGGAGGTGTTCTTGTGATATTGCCCGATTTTAAAACATTGATGTTGCCTTGTTTTCAGTAACAATTCATTGGATTTAATGGTACTAATTTAATCAGTACTAATTTTAAAGTTTATAAGTTTTCACACTTTGCATGTTTCCAAGCTTTCATTATCTTGGACACATTTGTTACTTCTATTTTGTCCTCAATTGTGCATGTACTTTGCCAGACTTGTGTTCTGGTCACAATATTCTTGCTTTGGGATCTGGTGGAATTATGCATTTTTGTTTATATTTACTAGAGGTTTTCACTTCCAACACTATAAAGCATCATATGATCTCAAACCTGATGCTTGAATACAGTGTGTCTGATGGTGTATATGGGAACATGTATATGACTGAACTGATCCGACCAGAACTCTTCTTTTGCAAAATGCTTAGACTGTTTCAAGTGGTTGTTTCCTCACTCATAATTATCCATGCTCTTTGAGTATTTATGTGTAACAACTATCACCGCAATGTGTATTCTTATGTGCTCACATTCTTTGTTAGATGAAAAACATTTGGTGGCGACATTTCCGGCGCTGGCAGCTACCTCCCCCACAACGGTTTTGAGTTCTGCAGATTGGAGGGACCCATCACACCTTATCAACATTATGTGCTGTTTCCTCAAAGTACTTCCTTCAACCATATTTCAGGTCGGCAAATTAATTGTGGCTGTAGATCAAGGGGAAGTGGCCACCTTGGAGGATCTGTACATCCGCGGTCAACAGAACGGCGTCCCAGACCTCGAACTGCTTGATGCTGAGGGAATCAAAAAGGTTGAACCTTTTTGCAAGGTAAGCAGTTTTTCATTTTGGGTGTTCTTCCTTGCTATACTCTGAGGAGGTGCAGAGGTTGTTCTATTCGTACCTGATGTAATAAAGCAAGCTGAATTCCCAACTTCCAACCAAAGATCATCTCCCCCATCCCCGATCCAGGGATATAGCTTATGGCTTCCCGAATCCCCAACCAAAATATATTTCCAGTAATAATTTACCAGATTTTCCGAGCTAGGGCGATGCCCCAGCGGATCTTCCACCGCATATCTCCGACAGTAATTCATATGAGCGACTCACGCCGGCCTGGCCATCACGAGAGGCATTCATATGAATGACTCACGCCGGCCTGACTATCACGAGAGGCATTCATATGAATGACTCACGCCGGCCTGACCATCACGAGAGGCATTCATATGAATGACTCACGCCGGCCTGACCATCACGAGAGGCATTCATATGAATGACTCACGCCGGCCTGACTATCACGAGAGGCATTCATATGAATGACTCACGCCGGCCTGACCATCACGAGAGGCATTCATATGAATGACTCACGCCGGCCTGACCATCACGCATTGGTCATCTTCATACCGTTTTGTACTTGTCACCACGCTGAAAGTCTTGCTTTCTGCACTTCAAATTACTCCAGGCCTGTTGATTTGTATTTATATCAACTTCGGTTTCAATATTCACACTGGTGTACTCGCATTCTGTGTTCAAAGAGTGGTGTCGCGATGTCTTTTTCGGCGTCCTTTACTGAACTGGCATGGTGCATTTCGTCAAATTCCAGAAATTCTCTCGCTATAAAATTCACATTTTTGCACTTCGGCATAGTCAATTAGAGTTTAGAATACGTTCACCACATTTAGCACAGATTTTCCTCCAAAAGGCAAACATGCATATATCAGTTTTTGTCGAAGTTGGGTTTGTATCATTCGATTCGCCGTCTTACTGCGCATCTCACTGTTTTTGTTTCATACCGGATAGGACAATATAAAGTTATTGTGTAAAAAGTGGTGTAAAAATGCGTATCTTCGCAGTCACTGATAATTCCCATGGAAAACTACCTACCTTTGTTTCGGTTGCACAAAAGGCACATGTAGTGCA
This sequence comes from Ashinkailepas kermadecensis, assembly GCA_034440615.1. Taxonomy (NCBI): domain Eukaryota; kingdom Metazoa; phylum Arthropoda; class Thecostraca; family Neolepadidae; genus Ashinkailepas; species Ashinkailepas kermadecensis. The sequence continues at coordinate 14,936 of JAOTOM010002576.1, read as the reverse complement.
TTGGGTCAAAGTACCCATGGTGGCAAAGTGCATATGTTGCTCAGGAAGGACAATTCTTACCGATTGCTGTATTGCCTGATGGCAATACAACAACCTGTGAATTTCCAGTGACACACACACACACACACATATATATATATATGTGTGTGTGTGTGTGTGTGTGTGTGTGTGTGTGTGTGTGTGTGTGTGTGTGTGTGTGTGTGCGCGTGTGTGCGCGTGCATAAGGCAAAAACACATTTATGGATTATGCGAACACCCTTTCTATTATGTGAAAGATATACATATTATGACATGCATAATTCTGACTTACCTGACCAGCCTTCTGCAGGTGCGCCCACGACCTGACCTGCCTTGACCTGAGCGGCCATCTGCAGGGTGTACGCGCCATCTGGTCGCCCCACACGGGCATCGTGGACTGGGGTTTGGTGACCAGATGTTACGGCCGGGACCTGCAGCGCCGCGGCGGCCGGGTACAGCTCAACACAGAGGTCACCGGCTTCAGCGAGTCGGCCGACGGAGACCACCCGGTGTTGATCCACTGCAGCCGTCAGGTGTGTGACTCTCCCGCACCACCCGGTGTTGATCCACTGCATTGACCTCGGGGCCGGGTGGCGGGCGCTTGACAGCGACTCCCGGCCGCTCCACACTGTTTCATATATTTCTCCGGAGCAAGAGAACATCGCTGTGTTATAGTGTGCTTACGTAAACCCGAACATCGAACGGTGAATGTGTCACGGCGCCGAAAACTGTGAGTGTTTTAATCATCTGAAAACCGCTATATTAAGTTTGAATACCTCAACGGATACTGATGCTTGTAATGTGTGAGGGCGAGCCACATTATCTGAGAAAACCCTCTGAAGCGTGAGACAAGATTCGTAATTAAGCCAAGTTGCCCATCCAGTCATCAAAATTTCATCATCAATGCAAGCACATGAGAAATCAGCAAAACATACAGAACTATCGTCAGGTACACCAGCCGCCGAACAGCCACCAGTCGGAAACGCGCAGGCACACCACCATCAATCGTTTCGCACCTCTCCACCCCCGTCAACCCCGCCCCCTAGGACAGCCGCCGCAGATGTCTGCGTGTCCGGAGGTCCGGACCGACCCCGGCCAGCCGAGCCCGGCCGCGGCCGGCGCTAAAGACAACATTGTCGAGCCGTCCCCTGGTCTGGTCCGCCCCGCCGAATAGGTCCCGGTCGGACGCCGGCGACGGCTGAGGAGGCGAGGATGTCGGGGCGGACAACAAGTGAAGAGAAGAGCCAGGCAACGAGCAATAACATCAGCTCAAAGCAGTGCTGCTCTGCAGACTACTCCCGGCACTGGGGAAGCCCCCCATCGTGTAGAGTACCGCCCAACTTCCTCAGCTGTACAAAGCACTGCGAGTGCAATGCCACCTCTACGGCGAACATTCAGCCGATGTCTCTTGCAGCCTCCGCGATTGACGCTTCGTCAAACGCAGAACGTCGGTAAAGTCCAGCAACAGAGACGTCGTCGTCGACTCAAAATCGGCCACGGGAATGTCAGCTCGCTGACCAAACACCTAGACGACATCAACCAACTGTTATCGACTGAGCAATTTGACATATTCTGTGCCACCGAGACACTGCTCTCCGTGGATATGGACGACAGCACCCTCATCTTACTTGGCTTCAACATCAGGCGGAGGGAAGTGTCGCACGGGCGTGGAGTCGCTATTATCTCCCGTAATCGCCTCACTGTCGAGCCACTGTGGGTGCCTACACCGAACTCATCTCAAGAGTCACTGTGGATCACTGTCACTGATCTAACAACAGTTGTCATTGGAGCTGTCTACCGTTCCCCAAATAGTGCAGTGACACCGGCCAATGAGCTGGCACGTGATCAGCTGTGGCTACGTGATCAGCTGGCACACGTCCTAAGCCTGGGCAAGCCCATCTTTCTTCTCGGTGACACCAACTTTGACGTGCTGCAGCCCGACAAACCGGGTGTGCGGGCTTATCTGCGTACGCTTTGTGATCTGTCCCTCAGCCAGCTGATAACCAACGTCACACACCCACCACGGCGAGAAGGAGACAGCCCGAGTCTCCTCGACATCTCATCACAAATCGATCTGACCTGACCACAGAAGTTCGAGTCATTAACACAGATTTCAGCGACCACGTCATTGCTGCATCTATCACAATTGACAGGCGTCGCCCTCAGCCCACCGTCATTACCATCCGATCGACAAGACGCTTAGATCAAAATGCTTTGTGCCTAGATCTGCTGTTGGCCGACTGGTCCGCCGTTTATCAAGCGACCACCACCTCGGACAAGTGGGACGCATGGCTGGCTGCATGGCAGCCAATAATCGACCATCACATGCCCCTTCGTCAAATCAAGCTGAAGCACCGGTCGCCGCCTTGGTTGCAGCATGATGACGTTCATACAGCAAGGGCAGCACTGAAACAGGCGCGCGAGCACAGAGATGCAGCACGAAGCGAAGAAGCCCAGCGGAATTACCGTGAGCACAAGAGCGCACTCCGAACGGCTCAATATCACGCATGCGCAGAATACTTTCATACTGCTGCACACCGTGGAAGAACATCCGCAAGTACATTATTGCCTCCAGCAAGTCAACGATAGAAGAGCCTGGCACAACTATTCAACCGCCTGATTGGCATGAACGGCTCAACCGGCATTTCACCGGCGTCGGTGCCGCGGTAGCTGCTGATCTAGCGATGGCGCCGCCCGGAGAGCCCCTCTGGCCAAGACCCCCACGTGTCTGTAGCGGCGCATTCACACCGTATCCTGTGACTATGCCAGAGCTGTCAAAAGCGTTGCAGCGTATAGGTGGCTCACGAGCGTCCGGAGCTGATGGCACAGTGATAAATTATTCGTGAAATAGGGTGGAATACACCACTTAATGAACACTCGATCGGCATCCTTCTCAAAGAAGGATCGACATCGTGCTACTTGATGTGTGCTGATGGCTCGATTCCTCGTTTTTAACAGTATCTCGCTTGGGAGGTATCGCAGCACGATCATCGCAGCACGATCACCATAAGGGATCGTGATGCACGAACATGTTCAGGCGTCAGTTCAGGTAAAGGGATTACATATGATGTTATCTTGTAACACCAGTTTATAGCATAGGTAATTTTCTCGCCAATCCGAATATAGCTCTTCTTATACTAGGTATGTCAAAACAAACAAAAAGGTACGGTCATAAGTACACTACTGGCTTTGATGCGAGCTGGAAGGACAAAAAGTATTTTAAATGACACTAATTCCATGACAAATTTCGACATCCTATTGTACTCGTTTCGACATCGCACACCTAACGAAAATCCATTATTTTAACACTGTGATGGCATCACCATCCAGATGCTCAAGATGACGTTTAGCGTGGTAGGTCCGCACCTGTTAAACATTATCAACTCACGCATCACAAGCTGTGAACTGCCACCGTCATGGAAAACGGCGATGCTAACACCCCTGCACATAGGTGGTAACGCAGACGACCCACACAATTACAGGCCAATATCGATATTGCCAGTGGTCGAAAAACTGCGAGCGTGTCGTGTGTACACAACTGATAGACTACCTGACTAGTCATCATCTACTGTGCCCAGAACAGTACGGTTTCCGGCCCGGCCTGTACTGAGATGGCTCTGCTAGACACGGTCATCCACGCTACCCACAAAATCGACCAAGGCGAGATCACTCCACTGATTGCAGCTGACACCTCAAAGGCGTTCGACAGCGTGGAGCATAGTCGCCTCATGGACAAGCTCGGATGGTACGGCGTCAACTCCGAATGGTTCCGAGCGTGGATTGAGGGCCGTTCGCAAACGGTGAAGGATTCTAGCCCTCTGTCGGTAACACATGGTGTGGTGCAGGGCTCGATCTTAGGCCCGGTCATGCTCCTAATATTCTCCAATGACCTCCCACAACATATCCAACACGACGAGATTGATATGTATGCCAATGATGTCCAGTTCCTCGACTCCGGGAAGCGAAACGAAATCACAGCCATTAGTCAACGATTGAATAAATCACTGTCAGTCGCCTTTAACTGGTTCATCCAGAATCGACTAAAAGTATATCCCTCCAAAACTGAGATGGTTGTTCTCCAATCTTCTAGACAGCATACGCCTGTGGAATTCTCTGTTCGTGTGGGCCAGTTGGAAATAGTACCCACGAGGTCTGTGAAATTACTTGGCGTGAAAATTGACTCACACCTGTCCTGGGATGTGCATGTATCTACTGTTGTGCGTCTGTGTAACCGCATACTAATCGACTCGCTAGACTGCGTCATAAGTTTTTTTCTCACATTACGAGACGGGTGCTAATTGAGGCACTTTTATTCCCCCATATAAGATACTGTGTCTGTCTGGGGAAGCTGTAGCAGAGCCCAGAAACGACGCATTAAAAAATGCATCAACTTTGGCACAAGGATTGTCGCCGGCTTGCACTACCGGGATCATGTGTCGTCCACGTTGAAAGAACTAGGATGGCTCAAATTCGAGGATTTCATATCCGAGGCAGATGCTCACTGTTTTCAAAATTATGAACGAGTTCACTGGCTCAGAACTCATTCGCGGTCAACTAAGCTGTCGCTCAACTGTGTCGCAACGGAACACCAGGGCCACGGCTAACGTTGAGCTCCAGGTACCACGATGCCGCACAGAATTTGTGCGCCGCTCCTCCATACCGAGAGCTTGCCGGACGTGGAACAATCTGCCTCCAGATGTGAGGATCTCAGGTGGCTACTATGTTTTCAGACGGAGGCTTTCGGCCATGCTGCGCATGTCCGGGCTCTAATTTCCGGCCTCTGGAACATCGCTTACATCAGCACTGTGATGCCACTCGTTGTTATCGTGTATGCTCGTGATGATGGTTTGTGCTGCACATTAGTGCACTTCTGTAACGGAAACTGAAAAACCCTGCTCGGGAGGATCGAAATACATTACATTACATTACTTTACTGCAGCCGTCAGGTGTGTGACTGCCGCACCACCCGGTGTTGATCCACTGCAGCCGTCAGGTGTGTGACTGCCGCACCACCCGGTGCTGATCCACTGCAGCCGTCAGGTGTGTGACTCTGCCACACTACCCGGTGCTGATCCACTGCAGCCGTCAGGTGTGTGACTGCCGCACCACCCGGTGTTGATCCACTGCAGCCGTCAGGTGTGTGACTCTGCCGCACCACCCGGTGCTGATCCACTGCAGCCGTCAGGTGTGTGACTGCCGCACCACCCGGTATTGATCCACTGCAGCGTCAGGTGCCCCACCCGTGCTGATCCCGCCCGTCAGGTGTGTGACTGCCGCACCACCCGGTGCTGATCCACTGCAGCCGGCAGGTGTGTGACTGCCGCACCACCCGGTGCTGATCCACTGCAGCCGTCAGGTGTGTGACTGCCGCACCACCCGGTATTGATCCACTGCAGCCGTCAGTGTGTGACTCTCCCACCACCCGTGCGATCCACTGCAGCCGTCAGGTGTGTGACTGCCACACCACCCGGTGCTGATCCACTGCAGCCGTCAGGTGTGTGACTCTGCCACACCACCCGGTGTTGATCCACTGCAGCCGTCAGGTGTGTGACTGCCGCACCACCCGGTGTTGATCCACTGCAGCCGTCAGGTGTGTGACTGCCGCACCACCCGGTGTTGATCCACTGCAGCCGTCAGGTGTGTGACTGCCGCACCACCCGGTGCTGATCCACTGCAGCCGTCAGGTGTGTGACTGCCGCACCACCCGGTGCTGATCCACTGCAGCCGTCAGGTATGTAATTCTTCCACCAGCGCACCCTGCTGGAGCTGCGTGGTGTGCCCACTGTCGTTCGTGTCGCACTGACCGGATACGCAAGCAGGAGCTTGTTAGTGGTACATGACCCCAGCATTATCTGATCTGGTGCTGCCTCTACAGAGTCCGGTGGATATCTGGTCTGTTGTGACCTCGGTGCTGACCTCGCAGGCCCGTTTTGTAGTGACTCCATTGCTGACCCGGATGCTCCGGTGAGGGCCCGGTTTGTGACGACCTCGGTGTGACCCCGCAGGCTCCGGTACGAGCCCGGTTTGTGGTGACCTCGGTACTGACGCGCAGGCTCCGGTGCAGGCCTGATTTGTGGGGACCTCGATGTGACCCCGCAGGCTCCGGTGCGGGCCCTGTTTGTGGTGACCTCCGTATGACCCCACAGGCTCCGGTGCGGGCCTGGCTTGTGGCGAACTCGGTGTGACCCCACAGGCTCCGGTGCGGGCTGGGTTTGTGGTGACTTCGGTGTGACCCCGCAGGCTCCGGTGCGGGCCCGGTGTGTATTGACCTCGGTACTGACCCGCAGACTGCGGTGCGGGCCCGGTTTGTGGTGACTTGTGGAGGTCTACACGCCGACCGGCTGGCGGCGCTGTCCGGCTGTCCGGACGAGCCGCGAATCGTGCCGTTCCGCGGCGAGTACCTGCTGCTGCGACCTGAGAAATCGCACATGGTGCGCGGCAACATCTACCCGGTCAGTGGGGCCACATCTAGCGAGATAGTGTGTGTGGGAGGGGGGGCGGGGTGACATCTAGCGTGTTAGTGGGGGCGAAACGTGACTCGGTGCGGCTTTACGCGGTGACGTTACGACACTTTACGCGGTGTCGTAACGTCATGCGGCGGGGACGAGTGGTCTAGGGGTAAGATGCTCGTCTCACAATCGAAAGATTGTGGGTTCGAGTATCACCTGTCGCTACTCTTCGCCCGCGACCAATCGGCGTGAGAGATTGGCGACGCTATATGACTCAACGGTCGACATGTCGTAAAACCAATAACCAACCAACGTCATGCAGGGTCGTGACTCGACGCGACGTCATGGGGTTTCATGACGTCATGCGGGTGGTCGCAGTAGCTCAGTTGGTAGGGCGTTGGACTCTTGATCGCAAAATCGTGGGTTTTAATCACACAACAGGCGGGATTACCGAGTCCACCCGCGACCAATCGGCGTTAGAGGTGGCGACGCTTTATGCTCAGCAGTCGAATGTATAGTGAAAGAACCCCCAAGGTTCTTGTGATGCCATGCGGTGTCGTGACTTGGCGAAACTCCGCCTCCAGGTTCCCAACCCTCTGTTTCCGTTTCTGGGCGTGCACTTCACGCCGCGCATGGACGGTTCGGTGTGGCTGGGCCCCAACGCGGTGCTGGCCGCTAAGCGCGAGGGCTACAGCTGGGGCGACATGTCGCTGTCTGACCTGGCCGAGTCGCTCAGGTCAGTGGGCAAGTCAGTCATGTCATCTGATGGGTCACTCAGGTTATCCGCTAGAGCACTCGGATCAGTGGATGAGTCACTTATGACGGTGGGTGGGTCACCCAGTCCACCCAATGGTCACTAAGGTCAGTAGGCAAGTCACTCCGATCAGTGGGCTGGTCACTCAGGTCAGTGGATGGGTCACTCAGGTCAGTGGGTGGATCACTCGGGTCATCCGGCGGACTCTTCGATCCGTGCGATTGTTGAGATAACGTGGCGGGTTCTCAAGCTCGCCGGGGGATTATTTAAGAAGGGGTAACGCATGTCGGTGAGTTGGTAATCGTTCACACCAGCGCCACTGTAACTAGATATTAGGGGGTCACAGGCTCCTGAATCCTAGAATTGGTTCGCAGTCCGCTCGCCATGTACCAATTAGCCTTAAATTTCCGACTGTTAAATTCAATGAAAAATAGACGCCAAATTGACAATAATTATAGCAGTATTTGCCGTCAGGCAATAAAGGTTTTAGGTGCTCCGAAAAACTGTATTAATCGCCATGAATTACAGTTTAGAAAAGTGTTTTATTTGGTTGCATATGCCCACACGCTTAACAGTAATCTGTCTCAACTAGGTGGAATCATCAATTTATTTGTTCTCGTTCTTGCAAGTCTTTTCAGCTGAAAAGATGAAATCCGATGGTGTAAACGGATTGTACACCGAACTGTGATACCATTATTTGCTTCTGATGCGCTGTTTGGACCAGGGCCCAGTTTCATCAATATTACGATTTCACGATTTCACGATTCAGCAGCTTTTTTGTACGTGAATCGTGATTTCCAGTTTCACCAAAATAAATTCTACGATAAAAAAACACGCTTTCAAAAACACGCACACAATTTTACGAATTCACGACTCAAAAACTACGAATCAACGCATGTCCAGTTTCATCAAACCTTAGTGGTGGGATAATTTCAACGAAATGACGGCATGCAAATGATGCTCAACATGACAAGCGTAACATTGTGATTTTGGCAATAAGTGAATAGGAGTAGAGGAGATGGGCCACCTAGGTTATTTTAGCATTACTTATTATTGATATCTCTTGTTATTAGTGTTCTTTGTTCTAGTTATAGTCTGTTATTGCAATTAATTGTTCATTGTCAGTTAATTGTTTCTGATAAGTGTTATTGTTAGTGCATCATTATTGGCTTATGTCATGAATATGCTGCAGCTAGGTGTTTGGGGTGATATGCCAGCCCATGATCATCACAGAAGGCAGGTGTTTCACCAAAGGATACATTTTCACTTTGGTGCTGAGGAGTTTAGGTAAGACTCATGAATAATTTTCATGTTTGTCTGTCCTGTACATCATTCAGCTTTGAATACAGGCTACAAAGACTATTTTTGGCTGTCATTCATCCAATAATTTTACTACTAATATCCACAAATCACTTCATATTAAGCGAGATTACTATGCCTATGCATACATAAGACATAAAGACATAAAAGATCAGTGCAACTATGAGCCACAAGGGCCCTTCTTGGTTGTATTCTGGAAACTGAACCAGTTGCCCACCAAATACGTCGATCAACCCGCCCTGGAATACAGAAAAACAAGCCCCCTATTCTTATAATGCTTGTCTATGCTGTTTTTAAAGATGTTCAGTGTGTTGCTACTGACAATGGTTCCTGGCAGCTGGTTCCAGTGTTCTACTATTCTGTTGGTGAAGAAAGACTGTCTTAACCTTGTCCTGCTGCGATTAACATTAATTTTGAATTGGTGACCTCTAATTGCATCATTTCTGTTAAATTCAAACATTTCCCTGAGATACATCCAGCACATACATCCTGATCTGTGCATATTACCATGAAATACATTTCCATTAACCAATGAACTAGCCGAGGAGGATATGCCTATAAGCACTGGATGAATATTTGTGCAATATATTTCATCCCAAAAGTCCAACTCCAACTCACCCGCCACACGGCGCCACGACCGCCTAAAAGAGGCAAACCCAGGAAACATATAGGTAGAGAGGGGTAGTGCTGTGAGGCACTGGCGGAGGATGTGGATGGGAAGGTATATGGGGCGATGGAGGCGTGAGGGGCGGGGGGTGCCTCCGGGGTGGCGAAGGCGTCCTGGGTGGTAGTGGTGGAGGTGGTGGACACGCACGCGCCCGGCACCGGGCTTGAAGACCCGACGCGACCTGAAAGTGGGGCAATGATGAAACTGAGACAAAGGCCACTAGCTTCAGTACAAAGATATCGGTTGAACTTTAACGCAAGTTGCAAATGCACGCCCAGTAAACATGCTGATGTCGGCCCGTGCTGTCGGCATGTGTCGGGTTGAGTTCGGAATATCAATAGCGGCCATCAATAGCGGTTTTAGGGGGTGGGGATTTGCCGTGTTCACTTCTAGAAGGGATGGACCCCTGTCTGTGCGGGGTCGAGGTCCGACGCTGCTACATCGGACCTAGACCTCATTGATGTGCCCTAGCCATACCCGGATCGTGCTGGAATCGCCCATGGTTACAGTGCTGAGAAAGAACGCTGAGATCGAATTTTTTGTTGTGTTTCCAAAGAGTTGAACGTTGTTCATGCCAAAAAAACTATTTTTTTAATACACCAAATTAGACGCATTATATTTCATAATTATGGTACGGGAAGTACCTATCTTCAAACCCGTGCGTATGAAGGTCAAGCGTGAGAGCCGTATACAACACTAGACGACCTAAAGCTGCCAGACATAGAGTATTATCAGGGCCAGTCTGAGTAGCTTGGAGGGATGCCGGCAACAACCAACCCCTGTCCCCTCAACGGACTGCACCCACATTAGATTTGGCTCAAGATATCTTCCAAATGATAACTGAGTGAAAACATATGATGCTTTGGTAAAGCGCGGGTAATTTTCCATGGCGGGTGACAAATGGCGCCAAAACTAGCGATATTTGACGATAGTCACTATTTCTTAGTTGGCAGCGTGTCACATGTGTCCGTCGGGTTTCGAGGTCGAATTGCGTGGCGTTTCTGAGGCCGTTTTGTTGTGCTGCGTCTGCGTATTAATTGGTAAATGACCATTGTAGGCATATATCATTCGGATTTGATCTTGTGACCGATTGTAAAATCGAGGTTTTGAACAATCTTCAGTTGTGAGTGAGGAATGGTCCGCCTATCCTATCCGGGTAGGTCAGGATCTACCCAGGTAGTAATACTTGAAGATTACCGGTACCTAGGTACCTTGGTACCCTTTCATTTAACAGGCTACGTAGGTAGGTAGGTAAGTGCTGCCTAGGTGGGAACACATTTAGATGCATTTGCCTGCATATGTACCTTGAGATTACATACTGACCAGAATCAGAATTAACAATAATATGAACAAAAACATGGCTAGAATTCATGGAAGCGTTTCAATGCTTCTTTGTAAAATTACTATAGGAGCTCTTACATCTTGCAGCATGCAGAGTGGTGCCTACAAAACTTCTTGTAAATTCCCTCATGGTGTTTGGGCCCTTCAGCAAGCCAAGCTGCTTGGCTTCCAGCATAATCCTTTTCCATCTGACATTATGGACAATGCGGATAATGGTTGGATACCACAATTCTTGGCATAGCCCATGGTAAGTTGGTGTCTGCCTATGCATGTACCTAGGCAGGTACCTACATGGCTATATATGTACCTACACACCACAATAGGTATACCTACATACCTGCAAAAACAGGCAATATGGCAGAGAATGCAAAAGGTACTTACATCCTTTTCCTACAGTATCATCATGAAGATGATCACTTTGATGTCTTGCAACTTCTCTCACACCCATGACAGATTGTCATAAATGAATAAGTATAATGAATGGACAGCTGATGGTAATGAATGAAGCATTGTTATCAATGGTTTGTTAGCTATCTAGTTGCCTTGATTACACAAACCATCAATAATGTTTTCTGACCAATGTTTGTACTGAATTAACATGATTGATATATAAAATATTTCAATAAATTTTATGAAAAAACATTTCACAAGAATAACATTTGTTAAATATATCTCACAATGTGTGTCAAGCATCTTATTTGCCTTCTGTGGTTGCCCATGGCAACCAAGTATGTTGTCATTAGTGAACTGGCTCTGAATAATTTCAGATAGCTATTTCAATGAAATAACTTACTAAGCCAACCAATAGTAGCATGAAGATTTGAAATAATGTGCAACATTTATGCATGTTCCATAATTTTGTATTGTTCTTTGATAATTACTTGTATATGACGTATACGTAGATTCGTAGAAATTCTACGACATAAATTTTACGTACGTATTTTATTGGTGACACTGGCAAAAGCGTGAAACGTGATTTTGAAGTCGTGCTTTTTATTTGCAAACTACGATTTCACGCAGATTGATGGAACTGGGCCCAGGTTATAAGATGAAGAGGGTTGTGAGAACACGCCAAGTCGATTTACTTGACTGAGGTACGCGGCACGCCCCAGGTACCGTGGGTTCCGTAGATCGCGCTCCGAAACCTGGCCTACGGCAGCGGCGAGATGCTGCGCTCTGCCTTCCCAGGCTTCAACTGGCCAAGCTGCGGCAGTACGTGCCTGACATCACCGCCGCCGATATCACCAGGTACGTCACCGTTGCCCATATCACCCGGGCATAGGCATGCCTGACCTGTTGTTGGCTACGTCTCAGGCATGCCGTTGCTGGTGTCTCAGGCAATGTTGGTCGTATTTCAGGCTGGGTGTTCCCTGTTCCGCAGGCCCGGGCGTCTCCATCCTGTTGCATCCGTCGGAAGCGTTCCGTCTCGTCCGTCGCTGTCCAGTGGAGGCGTTCCCCGCCTGTCCGTTCCAGCCGTCCGGCCTACCCGGACAGGCGGCCACCGCTGATATGCCAGTTCGAGTGTTTGTGTTTTGCTGTGGTGTGGACAGACGGGTTGACAGACCGTTGATCGGTCGGCGGCAAGGGTCCGGCGGGGATGCGTGCGCGGGCGCTGGACGCCGATGGACAGCTGGTGGACGACTTCGTTTTCGACAGCGGTGACGGCCAACTGGGCGCCGTCTGCTGCACATGAGGAACGCGCCGTCGCCGGCCGCCACTTCCTCCCTGGCCATAGCCGAACTAATCGCCGACCGTGCCCAGCAGCAGTTCCAGCTGATCTGACCACCTGACCACCGGCAGCTGTTTGGCTGGTCCGAGCAGCTGACCAGCTGACCACCAGCAACTGTTCCGGCTAGGCAGAGGACGCTGGGACCCCCCCGGCGGCTGTTCGACTGGTCTGAGGCTGGCTACCAGCAGCTGTTCCACCTGACCAGCTGACCGCCAGTAGCTTTCAGTTCCGGCTGGTAGACTGACCAGCGGCTGGACTAGCTGACCACCCGGCGGCTGTTGCCTGCCGTAGAGTCTGGTCCAGCTGACCACCAGCAGCTTTCGGTTCCGGCTAGGTAGAGCTGAACACCGGCAGCTGTTGCCCTGTCGTGGAGGTCTGGTCAATGACCACCAGCAGCTGTTGCCTGCAATAGTCTGGTCAAATGACCGCCGGCAGCTGTTGCCTGCCGATAAGAAGTCTGGTCAAGGAGCCATTCAGGCGCTAGCCAGGCCGAAGCCCCAACAGACCCCGTGGGCAGACCTAGTGGACCCGACCGAGTGCCAATTAATGCCGCTGCCGAAGATATAAATCGGCTGCGCACTGGTGCGAAATAATGAAAAGCAACAGTGATGGACTCCAGTTCCTGCAAGCGCTCCGTGTCAGGAAGCTTTTCAAGCCGTGATCGTATGTTTTCTGGTGATGGTGGGAGTTGCGGCATTCGTGTTATCAGTTATGGGTGATAATTCCGAAACGGTGCCGTGATCATGTGACGGCCATTTGCAGGAAATGCGGTGTAGCAATTATTTGTGACGTAACAATAGTTTTGGGAAGGAATGGCGTTTCTAATATGTTACGCAATTGGGTGGATCTAATATACACCATCAAATAAATGCTTTTTCAACGCATGCAGTGATGTTGCTATGTTGTGAACTGTGTGAATACCCGAAAGTTGCCTATTATTGCGGTTTGGAATTTGAAAACATGTCCTGCAGATGCGGCGGGCATTTTTCGGCCAGGAGTTCGGCAATGTGTGTATCCGAAATGCGCTTGTTGCGTTACCGTCGACTTCCCCAGGTGAATGTCGCAGGACGACTTGCACATTGATGCGAATATTGACGGCTCGTCGCACTGCGGACATTAGGCACGACAAATTTCGGTATTGATGAGTTGTCGTACTCGTGAGGCTGACTAAGGTGACGCGGCGGAGGCAAGTTAGACTCGTATGTTCCAACTGCAATATGGCGAAAGTAAGCTGCCAGGGGCTAATCACGACATTCATATACAGATAAATGGTTCGATCATTGGGGATTGTTTCGCTGGCACGGTGGATCATCTGTTCGAAATATGAAGATCTTGGTGCTCGGAAGTCTGACTCAGACTTTCCTCTGCCGGCTTCGCTATACAGGAGAGCGATCGCCATGCCACGGAATACCTATGACCTGCCAGCGCCCGTAAAGGTTCACGGACGTGACGTCACGCGGCGATGGAAACCGAATGCGGCGCCCACGTCCCGGGGGATGTCGACAGGCTCGGCACGTGGTGCCGACGGCCAGAAGGATAGCGTCACGCGGCGACAGGCTCGGCGTGGTGCCCACGGCCAGAGGGCATGGCGTCCGCGCGGCGATTTGTCATTTTCCGCTGCCATGTTTCCAGCTAGCCAGTTTTAACCGGGCGGCGGGTGACAAAAGATGTCCACTGGCGCCCACCTGCTGATGGCGACAGATTCATTAGGATACAAATGAAGACACAGAACCCGGCCAGTGCGCAGAAAACACGACGGAAATTGGACAATATATAGCCACATTATATTTTATCGTTGTCGACATTTTACGATCACGGGCCCATCCAGTAGAGCAGAACGCTTCGATGAAATCAAACGCCGTCATGCAATTATCCTGGCGTGATATTGTGTGCTAGGAATTAACATTTTTTTAATCGGACCTCTTGTTCAAACCACCGGAATTACAGAATCCAATTAAAAAAGGGTTCTTGCTTAAATTTATACTCTGGTATCCCTATTCTATAATTAACCCCACAATATTAGAGCTGCTGCGTGAACCACTACGCACAGGAGCAATTGATATTATTCTGGCTATAATGCGAAATTAATCACCGCATTGCTGGCGATAACTTCTGTTTTCATCCCTGGGACTATTTAGGTTGAATATTTGGTAGCCCTGCACCAAATTCAAATAGGTATGAAAGACCAGACGTTTGAATTTTCGTCCCGAAACCAAGAGAATTGCCTTTTGGAATAACATGCTCGTCTATCTTCGAGCTACTTCTAGCATCTGCGCCATACATAGTCGCGAAACTAGCATGGCTCCAACTATTGCTTTAGTGATACAAATGCGATATTCAGTCCCATTCTGCCCGGAAAACATGGCGAGGTGGTTCATTTTCCAGTTTCACTGAGCATTTACTCACGCAAAACTACTTAATCGATTGATGCTTTAAAAATGTTCATTCCTTGTAACGTAGCTGTTACTGCGCAACAAGCTAGTACGATGCAAGCGGAGCTGCATCAAACCGATGCACCTCGTCATACATGCATGCGGGCGGCCATTTTGCAGCGACACTCGCGGACGTTTGGCACACGCTCCCACCCGTGACGACAGTGTCAAACCACATACAGCACACGAGCACGGCACGATCGGCACACTGCGCGCACCCTGGATT